>CAXKVX010000507.1:0-126251 GCA_964058865.1 Eleocharis quinqueflora
GCAAGAATCCAATTTGGATCTTGATTAGACTCCTTAAAATATGTGGGCTCAAGTTGTGACACAAAAGCACAATGAGAAACCATACGATTTAACCTAGAACGATTTATAACTCCAACTCTAAGATCTCCTATGACATTATCAAAATGATGAAAATTAACCTTTCGAAGCACTTCGGGTATTTGATATTTGATGTTGCTTGATGAGACAACTTTCTCTTGTAATTCTTCATTTTGTATGTTTCCTTCTCCATTTATTACATCTAGCTCTCTAGATAATTTTTCATTCAATGCATTCTGCTCTCCCTCATTTTCTTCACCATGAATTTCTCCAACATCTTCTTCATGGAGAATAATTCTTCCTTGTGTCACCTGTCTATTTGTCACATCTTCTTGTGTGGAGCTACTATCTTCAAGAGAATTGATTGTACCTACAAATCATTGTTCTTTTTCTCAATATTAGTGTTGTTTTCATCAAATTTAACATGAATAGACTCAATAATGATTTTAGAATGGAGTAAGTATACTCTATAAGCTCTACTCGTTGATGAGTATCCTACAAAAATTCCTTCCAATGACTTAAACTTACCTAAGGGTTGATCAAGTACAAAGCATTTCGATCCAAAAATTCTAAAGTAAGAAATATTTGACTTATAACCTTTCCAAATTTCATAAGGGGTCTTATTTGTCAAGGGCCTAACATAAACTCGATTTTTAATTTTACATGCGGTATTAACAACTTCAGTTCAAAGGAATTTATGAGTCATGTACTCATTAAGCATTGATCTTGCAAGTTCTTGCAAGTTTCTATTTTTACGTTCAATTACTCCATTTTGTTGAGGTATTCTTGATGCAGAGAATTCATGTCTTTAACCATTCCTTGCACAAAATTCATATATCCTAGAATTTTTTGAAATTCACCACCATGGTCACTACAAATGGTGACTATTTTTGCCCCTCTTTGGTTTTCAACTTGTGAGCAAAAGTCTATAAAATACTCACAAACCTCTTCCTTGTATTTCAAGAAGTTGATCCAAGTGTACCTACTAAAATCATCTACAATAACAATGACATATCTTTTCCTTGCTAAACTAGGTATGTTAATTGGTCCAAACCGAATCACTCTTTCGAATTCCTTTTCTAAGGTTAGGTTATTTACGACTCACGAGTTGTCGTCATTGACTGCAGAGGCATGGATGATTGGCTCAAACATAAAGGGAAACTCAAGATCGCGAAATCATAAGAAATGGCAAGTCGGATGTATCTGAGAAAAATAAGTTGAGCGAGGTCAGGTATTTTTGTAGTGGGGGTTCTAACATATCGGTTCAGGTTTCATACATATTCGGATCACCTTTGATTCAAGTTTTGTTCAGGTTACTGGTCAGTTCGGTTCAGATAAATTTATATTCAGAACTTGTTATTTGCAGATTTATCCAGATTCAGATACTTTTCCGGATACGATTACTACAGATTCAGATCATGTAATTTTATACTTTTAACAAGTGCGAGTCAGTTTCGGATGTCAGATTTGTCGGACTAATTTTTTCGATCGGGTCAAATTTTGCAAAGTCTAGTTATCTTATATAGGAGGTAACATTTCTTGAAACACGGATGGGTTAGAGTTGGGTACACCCATGAGTGCACAATTTGATTGTGCACTCATGGTTTAAACCGTTGAATCAATGAACTACACTCTCTCTTCTAATAATTTAATAATTTATTAATTTTTCTTTCCAAGTAATTTAAGAAGAGAGAGGCTGTAACTCATTGATCCAATGATTCAATTAAACCATGAGTGCATAATCAAATGGTGCACTCCTGGGTTGTTTGATTTTAATTTAAACAAACTTTGTTTCACAATGTTTTGGAAGAGTTGAAGAGTATAGAGAGGAAGAAGAATGCTTTTGCGATGCAAAACTGCAGCACCATTTTCTGATTTCATTCAACTACTTATTCATACATAATATCAAATGTAGCAACAAATCTTCAAAATAACATTTTCTAGCTAAAATAGCAAGTGGTTTCTTATTTTCCCTTTGCTTGACAGAAATAAACGAATCCAAAATAAAACTAACAATATCTTTACTAAATCTTATTAAATCTATGGAATATTCAGAGTTTAAAGACATGCTAAAAACAGCAATGTCTCTGCCCTGCTTTGCGTCCCAGCTGGCACAACAACTCAATTCTCACATTCTCCTTCGTAAGCTCGTTGTGCCCTTTCTCACATCATGCGCTCCTATCCTTTCTCTAAGCTCGATGAATTTTAGTCTTCCCAACAGTTTTGTCAGTATGTCTGCCAGCTGATCATTGGTACCGACATGCTCAACTTCTACTCTTTCCTTTTCTACACATTCTCTTATAAAATGGAACCGAGCGTCAATGTGCTTGGTACAATCATGGTACACAAGATTATTACACAATGAAATTGCTGATTTGTTGTCAATTTTGAGCTTTATCTTCTGAGTTTGCTGATTATGGAAATCTGAGCGCAAAGACTCCAACCATACACCCTGGCATGCAGTTGCTACAGCTGCTATATACTCAGCTTCACAGGAAGATAATGCTACCACCTTCTGCTTCCTCGAAGACCAACTTATTGGGTTGCTTCCTAATAAGTAAATTACCCCTGATGTACTCTTTCTGTCATCTAAGTCCCCAACCATGTCGCTATCTGAGAAACCTATCAACATCTGATCCTCTTCTGTTGCTTTCTTGTAAACATCGCCCATGTTAATTGTCCCCTTTATGTACCTTAAAATGTGCTTCACAACTGAAATGTGCTCGGTTGTGGGTGATTCCATGAATTTGCTTATCATACCGATATAATAGGCTAAATCAGGTCTAGTGTTCAACAAGTATCATAGGCTTCTTGCAATGCTCCTATATTTTGTCTGATCTACTGAGGGAAACTTACTATTCTTGCCTAACTTGAGTCTAGCTTTCGTTGGTGCCTGGTTGGATTGCATTCCTCCATGCCATATTCTCTGATGATCTTTTGAGCAAAACTTTGCTAGCACAAGGTGATCATATGGGGTGTCCGTTGTACTTCTATGCCAAGATAGTAAGAGAGCAACCCTAAATCACTCATTTTAAACCTTCTCATAATTTTTGATTTAAATCTTGCAATTTCAATTTCAGATGTTTTTGTGATTAGCAAATCATCTACATACATCCCTACCAGTATGCTTTCTTCTCCTTCCTTTCTCCTATAGACTGCATGTTCCAGTTCCTTTCTTTGAAAATTCATAGATTTTAGGGTGATGTCTAGCTTGAAATTTCAAGCCTTGGTGTTTGTTTTAGCCCATAAAGTGCTTTATGTAGTCTCATTACCTTGTGTTCACTGCCTTTCACCTCAAAACCTGGTGGTTGTGTGACATAGACCTCTTCATTCAATTCTCCATTCAGGAAAGCTGATTTCACATTCATGTGATGCAATAACCAGCCTTGTTGTACTGCCAACACCATGATCATTCTCACTGTTTCCATTCTGGCAACTGGAGCAAATACTTCTTCAAAGTCAATACCTTACTGATGTACATATCCCCTTGCTACCAAACGTGCCTTGTGCTTTCCAATTTTCCCTTCTGGATCCTTTTTCAATTTGAATACCCACTTGAGTCCTATAGCCTTTTTCCCTTGAACAGGTTCCACCAGACTTCAAGTTTTATTTTCTTGAATTGCTTCAATTTCTTCTATCATGGCATCCTTTCAGTTTTCATCCTTTGCTGCATCAGCCCAATTCACTGGCTCCTCCATCCCTATTAGGCACATTTCGGTGCAGTTCAGATGTATGGGCTCAGTTTCATTGTATATCTCATCAAGACTTCTTAGTCTCACTAGCGTTCCTCGTGGTTCACCAACTCTCTCATCATCTGTATCTCCATCTAGCTCCTGTGTAGATCCAGTCAGGTTTGAATCTTGTTCTCTCTCATTTTCACTATCTTGCTGATGTAGTTCACCTGGCTCATTATGCATTTCAACATACTCTTGTTCTACTCTGAATCTAGCACCAATTTGATTGCTTGCGTTATCTTCTATTTCATCCCACTTTCATCCCTTATCTTCTTCAAAAACTGCATCTCTTGTTACATGCACCTTTTTAGTGACAGTATTGTACACCCTATATGCCTTGGACCCCGATTCATAGCCAATGAACACCATCAAAATGCTCCTATCTTCAAGCTTAGATAAATGTGGATTTGTCACCTTTACATGTACCAAACACCCAAAAGTTCTGAAATGATCTACTCTGGGTTTTCTCTTGTATCATGCTTCATATGGAGTCATACCAGTTAGGCTCTTGGTTGGTGCTCGATTCAAGATGTACACAACAGTTGTCACACCTTCTCCCCAAAATTCTGATGGAACATGCTTACCTTTTCATCATGCTTCTTGTCATCCCTATGATGGTTTGATTTCTCCTTTCAACCACCCCATTCTGTTGTGGTGAATATAGTGCAGTCAAGTGCCTTTTGATGCCCATTCCTTTGCAATATTCATCAAAGTCTTCAGATCTGAACTCACCTCCTCGATCAGTTCTAAGCGCCTTTAACTTTGCACCCTTTTGTACTTCAATTGCCCTCTTAATTTCCTTGAAATAGGTGAATGCTTTGTCATAAGTCTTCATAAGAGCAATCCACATGAATCTGCTGTAATCATATACCGGTAGTAGGAAATATCTATTGCCACCTGGAGTAGGAGGAGTGATAGGCCCACACAGATCACCATGAACCAGTTCTTGAGCTTCACTTACTCTGAAACTTGTCTCTTGAGGAAATGGCAATCGATGTTGCTTCCCAGCCATACACTCTCTGCAGGCCTCTACCTTGCTCTCAATTCTTAGCAGCCCTTCCACTAAGTTCTCTTGATGCATCTTCCTCAGAGATTGAAAGTTAATGTGATCATATCTTCCATGTCACTTTTGTGTGTCAGATTCAATGATGGCCTTTAAACACACATGTTGTATCAAGTCTAAATTCAAAGCGTATAGTGACCCTTGAACTTTGATGATTACTCTCCCACCCTTGTCTAATACCTTCAACCAACCACCTTCCATATGCACTGTGCATCTCTTTTCCTCAAGATGTCCTAAGCTAATTATGTTGCTAGTCAGCTTTGGTATATAGTACACATTAGTTAATTGTCTTTGTTCTCCTGTTCTTCCCTTTATCTTCACTGTACCACGCCCACCTATCGGTACTTCATATTCATCTCCAAGTTTCACCTTCCCTTGTATTGAGGTGTCAAGGTCAGTGAGGTAATTTACACACCCTGTCATGTGATTACTTGCACCTAAATCAAGACACCAAGTGTTTCCTATGGCCTTTTCTTTTTATCCCTACGTGCAATTCATCAAAGTTGCCAATTTTTCCTTCAGCATCATTGGCTACTTGTTGTTTTCTCACCACCTCATGCATGAGTAGAGTTGGCTCCTCTACCTCTTCTACCAAATTCACCGTGTCTCTCTTGGACTTACGACGACATTCTGATGCAAAGTGCCCGTAAATTGAGCAATTTAAACACCTAACCTTCGACTTGTCAAACTTTCTGTATGGTTTTCTTCCATACTCTCCTCTTTTCCAGCTTTCCTTGCTATCAGATCCATCCCCATTCTTTTTTTCTTGTAGAGACAGTGCTTCCCATTGAGCTCGGGTGAGCATTAACTTCTTATCATCTTCCTTGGGTTGTTGTCTCCCTTTCATGCATTCTTCAAAAACCCTCAATCTACCCACTGCTTTTGCTACTGACATGAGAGTTGTGTCACCCCATTGCTCAATTGTCCCAATGATTGATAAAAATTTGTCTAGCACGACACTAAACAACCTTTCTACTACTGCACTATCCTTTAGATCTATTTCCAGTAACCTAATTTCTCCTACTGTGCTTATCAGGTTTTGAGAAAATTCTACGATGCTTGTTGCATCTGGCATAACCATTCTATCAAATTACCTTTTTAATACGGATCTGAATCTGTTGCTCGTAAAATTCCTGCTTGTTTCCTGCTTGTATCGATCTGGACCATTCAAAACTCATCTAACGGCCAAAGCATCTGCCCCTGAATCAAATCATAGCCGTCCGTGGTGGTCGATCGATTTGTGGCGGTCGGATCGGGACAAGCAGGGATTTTACGAGCAGCAGATTCGGATCCTTTTAATACATGTCCCCTTGCTTTTCTGACACGGTCTTCTCCTATGCTCATTTGTTGAATGGTCTCTCATGCTTCCTCGATGTTTCTTTTTCAGCTATTGCCATTATTACAGAATCTGATAGTTCCTGTGAGATGGCAGCTAGGATTCCCTGGTCCTTTTCTTTGTCGACAGGTTCACTTTCCTCTATAGCATCCCATACTCCAGGGGCGGATCCAGGATTCTCGCCAGGGAGGTTCAAGATTTACGGGTTTTTTTTCCAGAGGGGTTCGAAATGATCGTTATTTCTAGAAAAAAAATATTTTACATAGTCATTTATGCAAAAAAAATTCAAATACATGGTCATTTTTTATTTATTTTTAATATATATGATTATTTTTGAAAAAAATTTCCAGGGGGTGCAGCTGCACCCCCGGAGTTACGTGGCTCCGCCACTGCCATACTCCTAATGCCCGCAGAATGATCTTCATCTTCACAGCCCACAACCCATAGTTTGTGTTGTTTAGTATTGGGTACTGAATCAGTACACTAGCTCTTGTAAATGAACTAGATTGAGTTTTCTCTCCCTCTCCACTTTTTATGGCTCTGATACAAATGTTAGATTTTAATTTAAACTAAACTTTGTTTCACAATGTTTTGGAAGAGTTGAAGAGTATATAGAAGAAGAAGAATGCTTTTGCGGTGCAAAACTGCATCATCATTTTCTGATTTCATTCAACTACTTATTCATACATAATATCAAATGTAGCAACAATCTTCAAAATAATATTTCCTAGCTAAAATAGCAAGTGGTTTCTTATTTTCTCTTTGCTTGACAGAAAGAAACAAATCCAAAATAAAACTAACAATAATTTTACTAAATCTTATTAAATTTATGGAATATTTTTAGACACATGTTAAAAACCGCAAATGTCTGTCCTATTTTGGGTCCCAGCTGACTCAAGAGCTTAATTCTCACATGTTAATAACACGGATATATACAGACTGCTGGTCGGATAACCTATTGGATATTATTTGCCAGCAGCACAGTAACTGTTTTAATCATCTCTATGAGCTGTATTAGATTGACTTAATTATATATATATATGGTGGAATACAATGTACCGCTTTTTTTTAATTATTTCTGCGATTCTTAATTATAGCACAGTAACTGTTTTTAATTATAGCATATCGATTTTTAATTATAGCACAGTAACTGTTTTTACAGTTTCATCCTGTATAAATTAACGGAATCCTTGACTCTCTTGTAAACACAAAAATATTTGCTTCTAGTGGAGTTTATTGTGTCTCTCTCTTAATTTTCTCCAGTATAGAATGGACACCAACGTATCTCAAGCTCAAGCAGGGTTGTGGAACATGACATTTGGTTACCTAAAAACCATGTCTCTGAAGTGCGCTCTGGAACTCGGTATCCCCGATGCTATCGACAACAATGGCCAACCAATGACCCTCAGTGAGCTCCACACAGTTTTGGCTCTTCCTCCCTCGAAGAAATCCCAGTTGTGCCGCCTTATGCGCACATTGACCCATTTCGGCTTCTTCACTGAGAAGAGTGATGCTGTCAGCACTGAGGTACTTTATGACCTCACGGCTCAATCACGCCTGGTGACTCAGAAAAATGAATCAACCAACATGCTGCCATTTGTACGTTGCCTACTCCAGAATAAATGGCTGAAACCTTCTCTATATATGGGTGATTGGTTCATGCAGGCTGACGAGCGGATTCCCTTTGAGTTGGCACATGGTTGCACTCTTTGGGAAATGGCAAACCATAATCCTGAGGTTAACAAAATGTTTAACGATGCTATGATGAGCAGCAGTTGCATGTTCAAAGATTTTATTATAAAAAATGGTGACGATATATTAAAGGGGATAAAATCCCTTGTTGATGTAGGAGGCGGTAGTGGTGCAATGGCAGAAGTTATTGCTAAAAATTTCCCTCATGTCAAGTGCACTGTTTTGGATCTACCCCATGTTGTAGATCCCAATTCAAATGATGAAGTTATTACGTTTGTTTCCGGTGACATGTTCAATTATATTCCTCCAGCAGATACAGTCCTTCTCAAGGTAACAAATAGTTATTCTTATCCATAAATATAAAACTTCTATGTATATTTGGCATGTACTAAGATTAAATCCTATTGGAAACTTTTCTTGTAGTGGATTCTACATGATTGGAGCAATGAAGATTGTATTAAAATACTCCGGCGTTGCAAAGATGCAGTTCCTTCAAGAGAAGCAGGAGGCAAGGTCATTGTTTTGGAAGCAGTGGTTGGATTGACATCAGCCATGATATCAGAAGAACCGCAATTGCTGTTTGATATGTTGATGTTGACAGTAACTAGCGGAGAAGAGCGAGATGAGAATGAGTGGAAGAAATTATTCACAGAAGCAGGATTTAGCTCTTACAAGATCATCCGTACCGTTGGATTCATGTCTGTCATCGAGATCTACCCATAAGTTCTTACCGTTCTTATTCAGATCTTAGTTGAATTTACCTATGGAATTCAGAAAATTTCTTGCTTAATGTTGTTTATCTATTAAATAAACTGTTGTGTTTTGTTGATTTTTCATTACTTATTTTCATAACTCTACAACTCTAAATTGACGGGCATTTTGTGGATCATGCTATTCCGTGCGATCGTTGATCATCAAGTGGAGGTAGGTAGGTAGGGTAAGAGTAAAGGTATGTAATTTTAATATTCATATTCGATAAGCTAACGAAATTTTTTCTTATTCACATTTATATTCGATAAACTAACAAAAATAAAATCTTACTCATTATCTATCTTATCGGATACCATACGGATTGGATAAATGATCAAAAGAGTTTTATTGACATTCAAATTTATTTTCAAATTTGAGCTTGTATGTGTTGTACAAATATATGCATTATTTAACATTAAAGGAAAATATGTAATGATTTATATCATGTATAAATTTTTTGAAAGATGAATTTAGTTCGATTTCTTATTTATATATGAAATAAATTATTACATTTTTACCTATTTATTTATATGTTATAAAATTTACTTCATAGATAATGGATATAAAATAGCTCTTATCTTTATCTTTATGTTTTTATTTATTTATTGCACATAGACTTACAACACACACAAGCTCAAATCTGAAAATAAACCTGAAAAACTCTCCCCAAAATAACTTCCACTGAAATTGAACCGTAGACCTTTTGTCTTACCATTGTAATGAGCTTATCCATTAAGTTAAGGAAAATTTTCTATCCATATTCGTACTCATACGTGATGAGCTAACAAAAATAAAATTTTATCCATAACCATCTTATCGGATACGATACGAGTAGAATAAACAACCAAAAAAATTTCATCGATAGTCCTAACAGCATGAATTAAAATTCAGATATGAAATTAACATATATCTTAATTGTCCCATCAGTAATGTAACTCACTACAACAAAATACAATAGCTACGATCGGTGGTCCGATCTCAGGAAATTCAAATTTGATCGGACCTTGCTTGATCACAGAACACTCCTCGTAGACGCTTAGAGCTGACATCAACACGATCGTAACTGACATCACACCGATCGCAGACGTCTCTATGCTGATATCATATAAACATTGTTAGTACCGATCGAAGGTATCATGTAGCTGGTCGCAGGTACTATATATTGTGTCGCATGTCTTTACTTCTATTGTACTACTTCCATCCTTTTATCCATTTTATTACAATTTTTCTTGAAAATTAAATATTTGAACCACAAATTTCTGCCATGTACAAGTTCCTTTCTGATAGGGCCTCACTACAATCGGCCCGTGAAGACTAAGAAGAACCACAGCGGAACGCGGCCCATTGCGGTCCGATATTGATGACTAGATGACCCGCTAGAATATGAGACCTGATCCGCTCAGATAAATAAGCAAGCATCTGCAAAAAAAATGACGGACAATTAAGACTAGGATTAGCCATTGTACTCTCTTGTTTTTAATTTCATTCTCTTATCCCTCTCTACTTTCTTCCTTTCGGTTTGACAAAATATAAATCGTTCTCTTTTACACTCGAAAAACTCCTTTGTTATCTCGTCTTGGTCTACTTAGAGACGAGATCATTGCTGCTTTCGTCGAGTTAGTACTAAGCTTCTGATCTGAGAACTTCATTTACGAGTGGTAACCTTTCAAGAAAACTCCACAACGCATCATATCCTACTATGAGACGAGTTTATTCTCCGAGTACTTCATTTAAGTGTTGTAACCATTCACTAAAACACCAAGAAGCAACATGGAATACCATTCTAAGTGTTTTATGTCTGAGTACTTCATTTATGGGTGATAACCTTTCAAGCAAACTCGACAAAGCATCATCTTACTACAAACATAATTTCGTCTCCGAATACTTCATTTAAGTGTGGTAATCATTCCCTAAAACACAATGAAGAAGCATTAAATGCCACCATAAGTGTTTCATGTCTTAGTACATCATTTATGGGTCATAAACAATCAAGAAAATACCACAAATCATCATATCGTACTACGAGAAGTGTTTCTGATCTGATTACTTCATTTATGGGTGAACCATCCAAGAAAATCCCACAAAGCATCTTATCCTACTAGGAAAAGTGATTCAGATGCGATTACTTCATTTATGGGTGGTAATCTTTCAAGAAAACACCACAAAGCATGAAAGCCTACAATGAGAAGTGTTAGTTTCTCGAATACTTCATTTAAGGGTAGTAACATTTCATCAAAACAACACGAAGGAGCATAGATTACCACTCTAAGTTCTTCATGTCCGAGTACTTCATTAAAGGGTGTTAACCATTAAAGAAAACCCCCACAAAGCATCTTATCCTACTACGAGAAGTATTTCAGATCAGATTACTTTATTTTATGGGTGGTAACGTTTTGAGAAAACTACACAAAGCCTCATAGCCTACTACGAGAAGTGTTTCTTTTTTTAGTACTTCATTTAATTGTGTAAACCATTCACTAAAACACCACGAAGCAACATAAAATACCACTCTAAATGCTTCATGTCCAAGTAGTTCATTTATGGGCGGTAAACAATAAAAAAAACACTAAAAAATATCTTATCATACTACGAGAAATGTTGCTGATATGAGTACATTTATGGGTGGTAATCTTTTGAGAAAACTCCACAAAACATCTTATCCTACTACGAGAAGATTTTCTTCTCCGAATACTTCATTTAAGTGTTGTAACCATTCAGTAAAACACCACAAAGAAGCATAGAATAACACTGTAAGTGTTTCATGTCCGATTACTACTTTTATCGGCAGTAAACAATCAAGAAAACACCACAAATCATCTTATCCTACTACGAGAAGTGTTTCTGATCTGAGAACTTCATTTATGAGTGGTAACCTTTGAAGAAAACTCCACAAATCATCTTATCCTACTACGAGAAGTGCTTGTGATGAGAGTATTTCATTTATGGGTGGTAACCTTTCAAGAAAACTACACAAAGCATCATATCCTACTACGAGAAGAGTTTATTCTCCGAGTATTTTATTTAAGTGCCTTGTAATCATTCAATAAAACACCACGAAGAAGTATGGAATATCACTCTAAATGCTTCATGTCCGAGTACTTCATTTATGAGTGGTAATCTTCCAAGCAAACTCTTTTAGAATTAGAGTTGGGGCTTAAAGCGCAAGACTAAGGTCAATTCACTAGGTCGAAGCATTTTCAATTAACAAATTCAAACTAAAACCTTTTAGACCTTAATCACCTAGCCAAGTAATAGAGCAAGCAATTTCAAGACGTAATTGAGCAAATAAAAAAATAACTAAGAACGAAGTAATAAAGAGAGAGAGTGAAGAGAGAGTAATCGAGAACAAGAGAACACGCTATGTAACGTGGTTCGACCTACCAAATCAACTTAGGCATACGTCCATGAGTCTCCCGGAATAAAATCTTCTTTTTGGGCTGATTTTACTATAAACGAATTTTCTTGTTAGCAATTTGCAAAACCTATTTGAGATGTACATATCAAATGATGCACATCTTCATTTCTTCCCCTTTTGTAAATAATGGCAAAATGCTCAAATAATTTAAGCTCCCCTTGAATTTAGCACATTATATAATCATACAAGCCAAGCAATTTTACATTACTCCCCCTTAATGAAATAAAATTTTCAAGTAATGCATAATTCATTAAGTTCAATAAGATTTTCCAATTGAGATTAGGGGTGTAGAGAGCAATATTCAACAAGAGGCATATTAATTTGCTATCTCAATCAATCCTATTTTAAATCTTAGCTCAATATGTGGTTAATATCAAGAGGTTTTGTGAAAATATCCGCAATTTGATTTTTAGTATCAATATATACAAGTTCTATACTTCCCTTCTCCACATGGTCTTTAAGAAATTGGTGCATAATGTCTATGTGCTTGGTTCTAGCATGAGCAATTGGATTTTTAGACATCATAATGGTGCTTGTATTATTACACATAATTGGTATCTTGGTAAAATTCAAATCATAATCCTTAAGAATTTGAACCATGCATAGAATTTGGATGCAACAACTATCGGCGGCTATATACTCTGCTTCGGCCATAGAGAGCAATCGAGGTTTGCTTTTTATTAGACCAAGATACTAAAGACCCACCTAAGAATTGACAAGTTCTACTAGTACTTTTCTATCTACTCGGTCATTGGCAAAGTCCGCATCAGTGTATCCTATAAAGTCAAGTTTGGTGGTTCTATCATACCATATTCCCAAGTTAATTGTACCTTTAACGTATCGTAGGATCCTCTTAATGGCTACCATGTGTGATTCTTTTGGAGATGCTTGGAATCATGCGCATAGACATACGACAAACATGATGTCCCATAAAGGAGGCTTCCAATGATTGCTTGATAAAGTGAGATGTCTACCAGTTTTCCACATTCATCAACTCCGAGTCGAATGTTGGTTGCCATGGGAGTTTTCATTAGCTTGCTTTCATTGGATTGGTTGATGAAGATCCCTTCTTCGCTTTGCTTGATTTGTAGTCCAAGAAAGAAAGTGAGCTCTCCCATCATAGACATCTCAAATTCTTTACTCATAAGATTAGAAAATTCCTTTGCAAGAAGAGAGTTAGTAGACCCAAAGATAATGTCATCAACATAAATTTGTACTAAGGGAATATTCTTGACATTTCTTTTTGTGAAAAGGGTCGTGTCTTTCAAACCTCTTTTGAAATCATTATCAATTAGGAATGTACTTAGTGTAGAGTACCAAGCTCTAGGAGCTTGCTTTAAACCATATAAAGCTTAATGTAGCCTATATACATGATTGGTGAATGAATGATGTTCAAATCCCTTAGGTTGGGAAACATATACTTCATGTAACCATTTAAAAATGCATTTTAACATCCATTTGGTATAGTACAAACTTCATATAAGATGCATAAGCAAGAAGCATTCTAATGGACTCTAATCGTGCTACAGGTGCAAATGTCTCATCATAATCAACTCCCTCTTGTTGAGTATACCTTTTTGCAACAAGCCGTGCCTTGTTTCTAACAATATTTCCAAATTCATCCTTTTTGTTTCTATAAACCCACTTGGTTCCTATTATGTCTCATCATAATCCGGTTTGGTGGTTTTGGTATCAATGTCCATACCTTGTTACTGTTGGGCACTTTTTTCGCCGCCCTCCTCGTGCGAGGGGAGTGTAAGAAAAGAGTGTACATGTCACCCCGAACGCGCGTAGATTTTTGGGTTTTAGGAACGCAAAAACCCTATGAGGTTCTGAAGATCGATAGTCCTGGTCAGGCGCAAGCTCCTGCCATTATTTACACGAGGGGTTACCTCGATACCTACGATTAACAAGTAGTGCCGGGTTGAGCCGTATGGCCCAAGTGAAGGCCATTTTATTACTAACAGTTTGGGTTTGGCGCGACTTTACTTAAAAAGGGCGGTCAACCTCTGACGTTTGTTCGGGGTTGTTTCAAAGAGAGGTCACGTGTCAAAGAGGCGTTACGCGGCTCGATTTTTCACCGTACCTTAAGCATCATTCGTTGTTCAGTGCAATACGTCATGCAGCGACACCGTGCGTCACGAGACGGCGTTACGTGTCGTACGTCATGTGGCGACGTTAGCAACGTCATGCGACGGGGTCATACGGCGGCGTCAGCGTTATGCGGCAATGTCAGCGCATTGTTGCGTCATGCGGCGGCGACAGCGGCAGCGGCAACGTCATGCGGCAGCGTCAACGTCATGCGGCAGCGTCATGCGGCAGCGTCAGCGTCAACGTCATGCGGCAGTGTCATGCGGCAGCGTCAGCGTCATGCGGCAGCGTCAGCGTCATGTGTCATGCGACAGCGGCAGTGTCATGCGAAGCGGCAGCGTGTTGGTGCGTCATGCAGCAGGGTCATGCGGCTGTGCCATGCGTCAGCGTCAGCGTAATGCGGCAGCGTCATGTGGCAACCCGTCGTCAACTTACTGACTTTGAGCTTCATTTTATTCGATGCGCTCTTGGCGAACTCCTTCAAACTTGATCTCATTAGATAGAGCTGATGACGCTCTATCTAGCGAGCCTTTGCGTTAATTGTGCGTCTTAAAGGTTTTATCCTGAGGTGGGTACGAATATAGTTGTCTGATACAAGGCTTCAGGTACTTAGCCAACTTTCAGAGGCTAAGCAGAAACTTGTCTTTTTGTCAATTTTGGTTCTATTATTTCAGTATTCCCTTGGCGGGTTTGTTTAAACTTGGTCTCGTTGGATAGAGGAGATAAAGCTCACTCTAACGAGTCCTGAGGCCAATTGTGCGTCATGACGGTTTGGTCCTTGGGTGTGCGCAAACATGGCTACCTGGTACAAAATATTGAGGTAGTCAATTTTCAGAGCGCATGCAGAAATCTTGTCTGTTTGCCAACTTTGGATTTGATTATTTCGGTAGGCCTTTGGCGGATTTGTTAAAATCTGGTCTCATTGGATAGAGGAGATAAATCTCACTCCAACGAGTCCTTACGCCTATTGTGCGACACAATGGTTTAGCCCTGCGATGTGCGCAAATGTGGCTACCTGATGCACAACACTGAGGTACTTGGTCAATTTTCAAAGGCCAAGCAGAAATCTTGCCAGCTTATCAACTTTGGAACTGATTTCTTTGGTTAGTCTTTGGCGAATTTATTCAAACTTTGTATCGCTAGATAGAGGTGTTTACACCTGTTCTAACAATAATTTGTGCCAATCGTGGGTCACAGCGGTTTGTCCTGGAGAGGCACGTGAATGCAGCTAGTTGGTTAGGTACTTGGTTTCCTTTCCAGGGACAGGCAGAGAACTTGCCAGCCTGCCAACTTTGGCCATGATTATTTTAGTATGTCTTTGGCCGATTTACCCAAACTTGATATCGCTAGACAATAGTGTTTATGGTCACTCTAACGATTCCTACGCCTATAGTGCGTCATGGCGGTTTGTCCTGGAGAAGCGCACAAATATAGCTAGTTGGTACACAACCTGGAAGCATCTATGTCAAACTTTCCCTGGTGCCTACTTCAAAGGCTGTTTGGACATGATCGGGTTACACAATTGTACCGTAAGTGGTTATCATTGGAAATACCATGTCTCCCTCGATACAGAAGGCCTTATTCGCCATTTGATTCGGCTTTCGCTTGTTCATTATTCGAGCCTCAAACTTACTGAAAAGCACCTGAAGGACGCGGTCCTTGTGTTGGCGTGGACTTCCGACTAAGCGTTTTCGGGTTTCTAGATGACGAATAATCCGTGTTATGTGGCGGATATCTAGTACATGTCACATGCTTCATTATGAGACTTTATTTGTGTTTTAACCCGTTGTGATTCTGTTTTTGCAGGGGCTTGAAGTTTAAAGAAAAAATCATGTTAATAGTTTCTTCTTTGGGTTTCAACTAATGGTCAGAGCCGGTGCCAAGGCTGGCACACCAAACTCTTCACCCGCAGACTTTACACAAGATTGGAATCGAGTGAGGCCCGGTGCCAAAATGATTCAGCATGCCAAAGTCTCACTCATTGATTCCGGACACGATTATAGTCGAATGAGACCCGGTGCTGGCCTAAACAAGCACACCAAAGCCTCACCCAATGACACAAGATAGGAATATAATCAAATGAGACCCGGTGCTGGCCTAAACCAGCACACCAAAGCCCCACGCAATAAACAGGACACGACTACAATCAAATGAGACCCGGTGCCGGCCTAAACCAGCACACCAAAGCCCCACCCGATGACTCAAGACGCGTAAAGGAGATCTAATGAGACCCGGTGCCAACCTAAGTCAGCACACCAAAGTCCCATTGACTCCGCACAAGAATGAATTTAACAAAATAAAATCAAAGAAAATCTGATTTTCAGTTAAGATGTTTCTTGTATTTCTTGCACTAAGGCACAATATTAGCTTACAAAAATGACCATTTCCCCCAAAGTTACAATAAAATCACTCCAAGTAGAAGTATTTAAACTTTCAGAAATTTGCTTGGAGTTTTTCAGATCTCAATTTCATCGGAGCTGAAACGCAGAAGCAGAAGAGAGAAGAAAAGAAAGAGATAGCCGTTGAAATAGAAGTAGGGCAGTCAGGGCAGTTCGGGCAATTAAAATTAGGGACAGTGACAAGCGGGGGCCAGCTTCCCGAATTTGTGTTTGTAAGTAGAATAGAAGAATAGGATTAAATCAATAAGATCCAACGGCTGGAAACTCATGAGGCCGTTAGTTAGTTACAGAGACTAGGATAGGGGCTGATTAGCTTATAAATAGACAATCATGTACAAGATTAAGCATGTGAAATGAAATTAGAATTCTTTGTTACTCTGTTACTCTTGTGCTTGGGTTCCTGAGTACAATTTTAGTTTATTTCTCAAATTATTTCTCCATTCTTCCTATCAGCATCTCTAAGAGAACTGATCAGCATCACCAAGTGAACTGATCAACATCTCCAAGTGAACTGAGCTGCTGACAATTGGTATCAGAGCCAGGTTTGCTCAGCTGTCAGAGTGGAGAGAGTTTCAAGAAGTTCAAGAATGGCGAGCAAGACTCGCAATGCTGCAGCCAACGATGGGGAATCTCACATCGACATTGCACACATCAACGAAAGGTTCTCGAAAATGGATTCCAAGACAGAATCTTTGCAGAAAGATCTTGGCAAAACCAGTCAAGAGTTGAGTGGAAGAATGAGCAAGATCGAAGAAAGCTTAGCAAAACTCACAAGATTGGTCGAAAGATCTCTTGATCAACAAGAAGAAGGGAGTCAGTACAGCACTGTGAGACCTAAAGAAGGAAACCACAAGATTGTGGAATTAGACAAAGAAGGAGAAAGGCATAACAACAAACAAGGTGACCATGCTTCACAAAATTCGAGAGTGTTCCTTCCTCGAATGGATTTCCCAATTTTCAATGGAGATAAGGCAATAGAGTGGCTAGAGGACTGTGAGCAGTATTTTGAGTTTTACCAGATACCAGAAGACTTAAAAACGAGAACTGCAACCATGAACTTTGTTGAAGACGCAAAAGAATGGTACAGATCTTTCAAGATCTCTAATCCAACACCCACTTGGCAAAGGTTAGTAGAAGAGATACTTGAGTTCTTTGATGATAATTCTGAGGATCCTATGGATCAACTGAAACAAGTGAAACAAATAGGGAGGGTTAGTGAGTATGCTAAGGAATTTTTGAAGGCACGAGCTAGATTGATTTGTAAGACACAAGTTACCAGTGAAGTGATGTATCTAGGCTTCTTTAGAAGTGGATTAAAAGAAGAGATAAAGGATAATTTGGATCTCTTTGAACCTTCAAATCTGAAACAAGCTATCAAATTAGCCAAGAGAATTGAGATTACACTGAGTAACAACAACAAGAAAGGGTATTTTGGTCAAAAATCCTCAAATATTCAGAATCAAAGGTCTTTTGTACCAACTGAGAAGAGGAAAGAGGACAACTTTATCAGGCCTACTTCCACCAAGGTGAATCCTACTTCTACCCTAACTAATGAACAAAAGAGAAAGTTAGGCTTGTGTTATAGATGCCTAGAGAAGTGGCAGATTGGACACAAATGCAACCCTAACACCTTACACAAACTAGACAATGAGGAATTGGTGGAGGAAATCAATAGAGACCTGCATGAGAATGTACCAGAGATAGAGGAGAGTGAAGATGAAGAAGGTGAGGCCATGATAACTATCAATGGGCAAGTTAATGTGCAAGGTGAATCTTCAGTAGTAACTCCTAGAACCTTCAAATTTAAGGGTAATATCAAAGAAATAGAGGTGTGTATCTTGGTAGACAGTGGAAGTACTCACTCTTTTATCAACCCTGACATAATTGAATCCTTGCAAATAGCTCTCATACAAGCTGAACCCATGGTAGTCACCATTGCCAATGGAACAAAAATGCACTCTAGTCAGATCTGTAAAGATATGCAGTTCAGTATTCAAGGGCAAGAATTCAAGATGGACCTTAGGGTTATGAAGGTGCCTGGCTATGACCTTATACTGGGAATGGATTGGTTAATGGCCATTGGTCTCATGACAGTGGACTGGAAAAGTGGAGTGATGCAGTTCAATTATCAAAACCAACCTGTGAAACTCAAGGTAAAAGAGATCAAGGCAGAGATTAAATTGTGCCAGTCTTCACTAGATGTAAATAAAGAAAGAAGGAAAGGTAATCAAGTATTAGTGGCTCAGTTATATCTGACCCAGGAGACTGAAAACAAGGCAAACATGAACATAGATCCTAGTATAACAGAAATGTTGGAAAATTTCAAAAAGGTGTTTGAAGAGCCAGCTAGCCTGCCACCTTCTAGGATGGAGGACCATAAAATACCCCTCAAACCTGGAGCAAAACCTGTTTCACTCAGACCTTACAGGTTCTCCTATTTTCAAAGATTAGAAATTGAGAAAATCATTGAGGAATTGCTGCAGAAATCTTTTATACAACCTTCAACTAGCCCTTATTCATCACCTATTCTTTTGGTTAAAAAGAAAGATGGTAGTTGGCGTATGTGTGTGGATTACAGGAAATTAAATGAAGATACCATCAAAAACAAGTTTCCAATACCTATAATAGATGATTTACTAGATGAACTCAAAGGAGCTAGGTATTTCTCTAAATTGGATCTTAGGGCCGGATACCATCAGATTAGAGTCGATGAGGCTGACAAGTTCAAGACTGCTTTTCAAACTCATGAAGGGCATTATGAGTTCAATGTCATGCCATTTGGTTTGACAAATGCCCCTGCTACATTTCAAGGTCTGATGAACACCCTATTCAAACCCTATCTCAGGAAGTTCATTTTAGTATTTTTTGATGATATACTCATCTATAACAGAGATTTAAATTCCCACCTTGAACATCTTAAACAAGCATTGCAAGTTCTTGTAGATAACCAACTTTCTGTTAAAAGGTCAAAATGTAACTTTGGTGTGAAGAGCATTGAGTATTTGGGGTATGTTAGCACCCAGGAAGGGGTTGCCACTGATCCACTCAAAATACAAGCTATGGTAGATTGGCCAGTGCCTAAAAATATCAAGGGTTTAAGAGGTTTTTTGGGGTTAACTGGTTATTACCGAAAATTCATAAGAAATTATGGAATAATAGCTAGGCCTTTAACTGAAAAGCTCAAGAAAGATGCATTTAGTTGGGATCAAGAAGCCCAACTGGCTTTTGATCAGCTCAAAACAGCCATGACTCAAGCTCCTGTTTTGGCTCTTCCTGATTTTGGAAAAAGATTCATAATTGAGACTGATGCTTGCAAAGAGGGAATTGGAGCAGTTTTAATACAGGAAGGGAGACCAATAGCCTTTATGAGTCAAAAGTTGGGACTCAGGAATAGTGCCATGTCTACCTATGAAAAAGAACTACTAGCACTCATCACAGCTGTTACCAAATGGAGGTATTACTTGATTGGGGGGCAGTTTATCATAAGAACTGACCACATTAGCTTGAAGTACCTGCTAGAACAAAAGGTACACACAGCATTACAGCACAAAGAACTAAGTAAATTGTTGGGGCTGGACTACATCATTGAATACAAGAAGGGTAGAGACAATGTTGTAGCAGATTCTCTGTCCAGAAGGGAAGTAGATGAAGATGTAGATGAAGATGAAGAGAAAGTGGGGAATAGAGACAATGTGAAGCTATTAGCTATAACTGAGATTAAACCCCAATGGGTAGATGAAGTACTGGCTAGTTATGAAGGAGACAAGTGGGTTGAGGAGCTGAAAAGAAAATTGAGAACAGTTCGGGCAATTAAAATTAGGGACAGTGACAAGCGGGGGCCAGCTGCCCGAATTTGTGTTTGTAAGTAGAATAGAAGAACATGATTAAATCAATAAGATCCAACGGCTGGAAACTCATGAGGCCGTTAGTTAGTTACAGAGACTAGGATAGGGGCTGATTAGCTTATAAATAGACAATCATGTACAAGATTAAGCATGTGAAATGAAATTAGAATTCTTTGTTACTCTGTTACTCTTGTGCTGGGGTTCCTGAGTACAATTTTAGTTTATTTCTCAAATTCTTTCTCCATTCTTTCTATTAGCATCTCTAAGAGAACTGATCAGCATCACCAAGTGAACTGAGCTGCTGACAGGTGCAGACAAAGAGGCAGTGGGTCCCACCGCTAGAGGCATGGCCTAGTACTCGTCCCCTTTTCCTTCTTCTAGAGTGGTATGGTGCAGGGAGAAGTCAGAGAAAAGGGTGACAGTTACACTTTTTTTTTTATTTCTTTTCTCTCTTTTCCTTTATTTAAGCTAGGTGTACATGAGCCACTACTCCAATGGGTCCCACGGATCAAGAAATCTCTCTCTAAACCAAGTTCTTTTCCCTTCCTTTCTTTAAGTCACCGAACCCATGAAGAGAGGGGGCGCATGGGGCATTTCTTACGTGGCAAGCCATGATTGGTGCGGTTGGCGCTTTAATTGGCAGGGAGAGAGGCAGTGGAGCCTCTTATGTGCATACATGATACATGCATATGAAATAGACATCTCAATTCTAATCAATTAATCGTACCGAAATTTCTAAAATTTTGCAGTGTCTAGAGAGGTTTTCGTATGATTCTCCTTCCGACTCCGCACCAAAGACTTGAAGTCACGCATCTTTACTTCATTGCGCCTTTATTTTTTCTGATCAAAATTGACATCATTACGAGGTCAACAGTTACATTCAAATTGAATAAGTTTTTCTTGCATAGTAAGAATCCAATTTGGATCTTGATTAGCCTTCTTAAAATGTGTGGGCTCAAGTTGTGACACAAAAGTACAATGAGAAACCATACAATTTAATCTAGAACGAGTTGTAACTCCAACTCTAGGATCTCCTATGACATTATCTAAATGATGAAAATTAACCTCCCGAAGCACTTCAGATATTTGATATTCGTTGTTGCTTGATGAGACAATTTTCCCTTGTAATTCTTCATTTTGTATGTTTTCTTCTCCTCCATTTATTACATCTAGCTCTCTAGATAATTCTTCATTCAATGCATTATGCTCCCTCTCAATATCTTCACAATGAATTTCTCCAACATCTTCTTCATTGAGAATAATTCTTCCTTGTGTCACCACTCTATTTGTCACATCTTTTTGTGTGGAGCTACCATCTTCAAGAGAATTAATTGTACCTACAGTATCCTTGTTCTTTTTCTCAATATTAGTGGTGCTTTCATAAAATTTAACATGAATAGACTCAACAATGATTTTAGAATGGAGTAAGTATACTCTATAAGCTCTACTCGTTGATGAGTATTCTACAAAAATTCTTTCCAATGACTTTGAATCAAACTTACCTAACCCTAAGGATTGATCAAGTACAAAGCATTTCGATCCAAAAACCCAATAGTAAGAAATATTTGGCTTTATAACCTTTCCAAATTTCATAAGGGTCTTATTTGTCAAGGGCCTAACATAAACTCGATTTATAATTTTACATGCGATATTAACAACTTCGGCCCAAAAGAATTTATGAGTCATGTACTCATTGAGCATTGATCTTGCAAGTTTCTATTTCTACGTTCAACTACTCCATTTTGTTGATGTGTTCTTGGTGCGGAAAATTCATGTCTATAACCATTCCTAGCACAAAATTTATATATTCTAGATTTTTTTTGAAATTCACCACCATGGTCACTACAAATGGTGACTATTTTTGCCTCTCTTTGGTTCAATTTGTGAGCAAAAGTTTATAAAATACTCACAAACCTCTTCCTTGTATCTCAAGAAGTTGATCCAAGTGTACCTACTAAAATCATCTACAATAACAAAGACATATATTTTCCTTGCTAAACTAGGTATGTTAATTGGTCCAAAAAATCCATGTGTAAGAGTTCTAACGGTATTTGGTTGAAATATGGTCCTTTGGCTAAAATAAGTTTTGGTAAGTTTACCCTTGGTACAACCATCACAAATGCTATCGACATTCATTTTAGATATGGACAAAGCTCTAACTAATTCAAGGTTAACAAGTTTCTTAAGTGAGTTGAATGATGTATGACCCAACCTTCGATGCCACAATCATGAATCAAAATCTGTAGCATTTAGACAAAGTTCACCGGTGCTAAAATAATTGATATGAAGATAATAAACATTATTTGTTCTTTTACTGGTATAAACTAATTAATTTGTCTTGGTATGGTAGAGGGAACACTCTTGGTCATTAAAGCTAAGGTTAAAACCAGAATCACATAATTTGCTTACACTTAGCAAGTTAAAATTCAACCCTTTAACAAGATAAACCTCATCAATAGTTAGGTGATCGTTACCAATGGACCCGATTCCCACAATTTTACTTTCATGTTCATTGCTTCCGAAAATCCCTTGGCCTCCATCATATAGTGTAAGGCTCTTGAAGACATATCTATTACCCATCATGTGGTGTGAGCAACAACTGTCTATTATTCAAGAAAACCCTTTGTATGATGAAGCCAAGCATACCTAAGTTTTTGAAAAGATATGTAATTATTGTTTTAAAACTAAAAACTTGACTTTAGTGTTTTACTTTTGAGATACTTGTGAAAGGTCTAATTTGGTTTGAGGATTTTAGGAACCCAGACATAGAGTTCCTTAAGTTTATTTTTCTTGAAAGGACATTCAAATGCCACATGACCTAGATGACTATAATGGTGACATGTAATGTTTGAGGTACTAGATATCCAAGGTATTCTTGTGCAAGAGCAAATAGTTCTATGTTTAAGCTCAAAATATTTCTCTTTGTGATGATGCCCCTTAGCTTCCAAAATTCTAGGCTTTTTGAAATAATACTTCTTAATAGTGTTGGTCTTAGGTTTATGTCTATGGAACTTTTAAATTGTCTTGGGCTTAAAAATTTCTACATTTTTTTTGAATAATCCCCAAGGAAGCAATATTCTTCTCCTTGTCCAACTTATTGTGTGAAAATCTTTTATCGTATCTAAATGCATGATAAGCACATTTTGGTTTGGATGATTCTCTCTTACGAATGGTAGAGGTAGATGTACAAGTCTTAGCACAAGGTGATTAAACTTTTGAAATAGACTTTACTTCGTTTTTGGACTCAAGAAGATTCAACATAGATTCTAAATCGCAAATTATTTTCAAATGTTTACTAATTTCCTCTTTTTTTTTATCAAAGCACATCCTTTCTTTATCATATTTTACTCTTAGTTCATATTCACTAAAAGAGGCTTGACCATCATACAAAGGCTTTCTATTCTTGGACATAGACCTAGTGCCTAAACTACAATAATTTAAATGTACCTCTTTTAAAGAGTTGGAAGAAGATGCGATTGTAATTCACCTTTCATCTAGATACTCTTCATTGACTTTGGAGAAGATTTTAGCTACTTCAGCATTCACTTCATCCTTTGTTTTTCCTTCATCAACTTGCTCTTGAGCCATGGTGTTGTTCTCCTCTTGTAGACTAATTGTAGAATCAACATTGTGATTATCTACACTCGAAATACACTTATTAGAACCAGAATTTTCTCTAAAAGTATTTTCAAGAGTATGTCACATTTCATATGCTAGATTAGAATCAAGGATTTCCCCTAAGAATTCATCTACAAAGTTCAAAATAAAATAAGAGGCATAACTATTGTCTAGGGTTCTAGTGGGTGAATCCTAGTAGCATAGAAGATTGTTTTGTCAAGTGTGTATAAGAGATCATTTCCACTAAGGTAGTCTTGCATTGCCTTTTTCCAAAGTTCAAAATTTCCATTTCGCAAGAGTTTAGGAGGCTCAACCATACTCATGTTGGTCAAATTTGGCTAGGTATGAACCTTTTGTCGTGATACCAATTGTTAGAATTAGAGTTGGGGCTTAAAGCGCAAGACTAAGGTCAATTAACTAGGTGGAAGCGTTTTCAATCAAAAAATTCAAACTAAAAGCTTTTAGACCTTAATCACCTAGACAAGTAATAGAGCAAGCAATTTCAAAAAGTAATTAAGCAAATCACAAAATAACTAAGAGCAAAGTAATAAAGAGAGAGAGAGTGAAGAAAGAGCAATCGAGAACAAGAGAACACGCTATATAACATGGTTCGGCCTATCAAAGAGCAACCAAAATAAAATCCTCTTTTCGGGCTGATTTCACTATAAACAAGTGTTCTTTTACAAAATGCGGAGCTGATCTTTGACTTCTTCTACACAGGTAAGTCAATCTTCTTCTCCCAGAACAATGTACAGGACAACACCACAATACACCACAATTGACAACACAATCAAGGACAGGGATGCACCACTTGACAACACAAATGTGATGCACCAAAGGCTAAAACTAGCTAAGGGTTTGTTCTCGAATAGACAATAAGAGAATAGTTGCTATCCTAATTGCTTTCTAAGTTATGTAGCTGGAGGAGACTTGAATTAGGCTCTTTGTTGTGCTCCTTTGATGCTTGGAAGCTTTTGGAAATGATTTGATAGTTTGCTGGTTCGTTTCTACATCTTTTATATAGGCTGAGCACTTCTTAGGATCTTGGATCTTAAAAATCTCTTCTTGGTGTTACAGCTCCTCTATAACACCTTGGACTTCTGCCAGATTTGCTCCTGTGAAGTTGTCTTGTGGGCCAACTCTTCAGGACCCGTTATAACGCTTTGCTCACCCATTATAATGGGTTGTAATCCGTTGTGACGCCTTCCTGAAGCGTTACAATAATACTGGCTTCAGGAAACTCCAAGTCCTGTTGCTTCTCTCTCTTCCTGAGACGTTATGACACCTTGGTAACTCGTTATAACGCCTTGGTCACTCGTTATAAGTTATAACGAGTCATGCAACGTTCTGGTAATGCTGCGCACAATTTGGAACATTGAAGCTTTTCCTTGATGACTTGAGCATGTCTTGACTTGTCCAGCGTATGTTTAAGCATGTTTGACATTGGTTTGTACCTATTTTAACCTACATCTTCACGAAAACTCATGTGCTAGGTTAATACTTTAATTGTTTTGTAAATTGTCAAACAAGAAATGAGTTTAATCCAACGAACTCCACAAAGCATCATATCCTACTACAAGAAGAGTTTCTTCTCCGAGTACATCATTTAAGTGTGGTAACCATTCCCTAAAACACAACGAAGAAGCAAAAAAATACCAATCTAAGTGCTTAATATATTAGTACTTCATTTATGGGTGGTAAACAATCAAGAAAACACCACAAATCATCATATCGTACTACGTGTGTTTCTGATATGTTACTTCATTTATGGGTTGTAACCATTCAAGAAAACACCACAAAGAATCTTATTCTACTAGGAGAATGATTCAGATGCGATTACAACATTTATGGGTGGTAATCTTTCAAGAAAACCCTACAAAGCATCAAAGCCTACTACGAGAAGTGTTAGTTCTTGGAATACTTCATTTAAGGGTGGTAACCTTTCACCATATGGGTGTTAACCATTATAGAAAACCCCACAAAGTATCTTATCCTACTATGAGAAGTGTTTCAGATCGGATTACTTCATTTTATGGGTGGTAACGTTTCAAGAAAACTACACAAAGCCTCATAGCCTACTACGAGAAGTGTTTCTTCTTCAAGTACTTCATTTAATTGTTGTAACAATTCACTAAAACACCGTGAAGCAGCATAGAATACCACTCTAAATGCTTCATGTCTGAGTAGTTCATTTATGGCGATAAACAATCAAGAAAACACCAAAAAACATCTTATCTTACTACGAGAAATGTTTCTGATTTGAGTACATTTATGGGTTAACCTTTCAAGAAAACTCCATAATGCATCATATCCTACTGCAAGAAGAGTTTCTTCTCCGAATACTTAATTTAAGTGTTGTAACCATTCACTAAAATACCACAAAGAATCATAGAATACCACTGTATGTACTTCATTTATCGGCGATAAACAATCAAGAAAACACCACAAATCATCTTATCCAACCACGAGAAGTGTTTCTGATCTTAGAACTTCATTTGTGAGTGGTAACCTTTCAAGAAAACTTCACAAAGCATCTTATCCTGCTACGAGAAGTGGTTCTTAGGAGTGTTTCATTTATGAGTGGTAACCTTTCAAGAAAACTGTACAAAGCATCTTATCCAAGTACGAGAAGAGTTTGTTCTCTGATTACTTCATTTAAGTGTTGTAACCATTCACTAAAACACCACAAAGAAGCATGAAATAACACTCTAAGTGCTTCATGTTCTAGAACTTTATTTATGGATGGTAACCTTTTCAACCAAACTCCACAAAGCATCATATCCTACTACAAGAAGAGTTTCTTCTCCGAGTACTTCATTTAAGTATAGTAATCATTCCCTAAAAGACAATAAAGAAGCATAAAATGCCACTCTTAGTGCTTCATGTCTTAGTACTTCATTTATGGGTGGCAAATAATCAAGAAACACCACAAATCATCTTATCCTACTACGAGAAGTGTTTCTGATCTGCGAATTTCATTTACAGATGGTAACTTTTCAAGAAAACTCCACAAAGCTACTTATTCTAGTACGAGAAGTGCTTCTCAAGAGAGTATTTTATTTATGTGTGGTAACCTTTCAAGAAAATTGCACAAAGCATCATATCCTAGTACGAGAAGAGTTTGTTCTCTGATTACTTCATTTATGTGATGTAACCATTGACTAAAACACCACAAAGAAGCATGAAATAACACTCTAAGTGCTTCATGTCCGAGTACATCATTTATTAGTGGTAACCATTCAATAAAACTCCACAAAGCATCATATCCTACTACGAGAAGTGCTTCTTATGAGAGTATTTCATTTATGGGTGGTAACCTTTCAAGAAAACTCCACAAAGCATCATATCCTACTACGAGAAGAATTTCATCTCCGAGTACTTTATTTAAGTTCTGTAACTATTCACTAAAACACCACGGAGAAGCATGGAATACCAATCTAAGTGCTTCATGCCCGAGTACTTCATTTATGAGTGCTAACCTTTCATGCAAACTCCACAAAGCATCATATCCTACTACGAGAAGAGTTTCTTCTCCCAATACTTCATTTAAGTGTGGTAACCATTCCCTAAAACACAATGAAGTAGCATAAAATGTCATTCTAAGTGTTTCATATCTTAGTACTTCATTTATGGGTGGTAACCATTCAAGAAAACACTAGAAAACATCTTATTCTACTAGGATAAGTGATTCAGATGCGATTACTTCCTTTAAGGTTGGTAACCTTTCAATAAAACAACACGAAGGAGCATAGAATAACACTCTAAGTGCTTCATGTCCGAGTACTTCATTCATGAATGGTAACCTTTCAAGCAAACTCCACAAAGCCTCATAGCCTACTACGAGAAGTATTTCTCTTCGAGTACTTCATTTAATTGTTGTAACCATTCACTAAAACACCACGAAGTAGCATAGAATACCACTCTAAATGAAGTACTACAAGTAGTGTTTATGATTTGAGAATTTCATTTACGGGTGGTAACCTTTCAAGAAAACTACACAAAGCATCTAATCCTACTACGAGAAGTATTTCTGATGAGAGTAATTCATTTATGGGTGGTAAACTTTCAAGAAAACTGCAGAAAGCATCATATCTCAGTACGAGAAGAGTTTATTCTCTGATTACTTCATTTAAGTGCAGTAACCATTCACTAAAATGCCACTCCAAGTGCTTCATGTATTAGTACTTCATTTATGGCAACGAATCAAGAATACACCACAAATCAACTTATCCTACCACGAGAAGTGTTTCTGATCTGAGAATTTCCATTACGATGGCAACCTTTCAAGAAAACTCCACAAAGTCTCTTATCCTACTACGAGAAGTTCTTCTTATGAGAGTATTTCTTTTATGGGTGGTGACCTTTCAAGAAAACTCCACAAAACATCTTATCCTACTACGAGAAGAGCTTATTCTCCGAGTACTTCATTTGAGTCCTGTAGCTATTCACTAAAACACCACAAAGAAGCATGGAATACCACTCTAAGTGCTTCATGCCCGAGTACATCATTTATGTGTGGTTTCAAGCAAACTCCACAAAGCATTATCTACGAGAAGAGTTTCTTCTCCCAGTACTTCATTTTAGTGTGGTAACCATTCCGTAAAACACAATGAAGTAGCATAAAATGCCACTCTAAGCGCTTCATGTCTTAGTAATTCATTTATGTGTGGTAAACAATCAAGAAAACACCACAAATCATCTTATCGTACTATGAGAAGTGTTTCTGATCTGAGTACTTCATATATGGATGGTAACCATTCAAGAAAAAAACACTTCAAAGCATCTTATCCTACTAGGAGAAGTGATTCAGATGTGATTACTTCATTTATGGGTGGTAACCTTTCAAGAAAACCGCACAAAGCATCAAAGCCTACTACGAGAAGTGTTAGTTCTTTGAATACTTCATTTGAGGTTTGTAACCTTTCACTAAAAACCATAAAAGAGGAAAGATCACCACTTTAAGTGCTTCATGTCCGATTACTTCATTTAAGGGTGTTAACCATTAAAGAAAACAACACAAAGCATCTATCCTACTACGAGAAGTGTTTCAGATCGGATTACTTCATTTATGGGTGGTAACTTTTAAAGAAAACTACACAAAGCCTCTTCGAGTACTTCATTTAATTGTGGCAACCATTCGCTTAAACACCACGAAGCAGCATAGAATATCCTCTTCGAGTACTTAATTTATGGGTTGCAAAGAATCAAGAAAACACCACAAATCATCTTACGAGAAGTGTTTCTGATCTGAGAATTTCATTTACGGTGGTAACCTTTCAAGAAAACACCACAAAGCCTCTTATTATACTACGAGAAGGTCTTCTTATGAGAGTATTTCTTTTATGGGTGGTAATCTTTCAAGAAAACTCCACAAAGTGTCATGCTCTACTACGAGAAGAGTTTATTCTCCGAGTACTTCATTTAAGTCATGTAACCATCCACTAAAATACCACGAAGCAGCAAATAATACCACTTTAAATGCTTCATGTCCGAGTACTTCATTTATGGGTGGCAAAGAATATAAAAAACACCAAAATCAGCTTATCATACTACGAAAAATGTTTCTAATCTGAGAATATCATTTACGGGTGGTAACCTTTTCAAGAAAACTCCACAAAACATCTTATCCTACTACAAGAAGTGCTTCTGATGAGAGGTTCATTTATGAGTGGTAAACTTTCAAGAAAGCTGCACAAAGCATCATATCCTAGTACGAGAAGAGTTTATTCTCTTATTACATTTAAGTGCTGTAACCACTCACTAAAACACCACAGAGAAGCATGGAATAATACTCTAAGGGCTTCATGTCCGAGTACTTCATTTATGAGTGGTAACCTTTCGAGCAAACTCCACAAAGCATCATATCCTACTACCTGAAGAGTTTCTTCTTCGAGTACTTCATTTAAGTGTGATAACCATTCTCAAAAACACAATGAAGAAGCATAAAATGCCACTCTAAGTACTTCATGTATTAGTACTTCATTTATCGGCGGCAAAGAATCAAGAAAACACCACAAATCATCTTATCCTACTACAAGAAGTGTTTCTGATCTGAGAATTTCATTTACATGTGGTAACCTTTCAAGAAAACTCCACAAAGCACCTTATTCTACTACGAGAAGTGTTTCTGATTAGAGTATTTCATTCATGGATGGAAACCTTTCAAGAAAACTGCACAAAGCATCATATCTTAGTACGAGAAGAGTTTATTCTCTGAGTACTTCATATAAGTGCTGTGACCATTCACTAAAACACCACCAAGAAGGATGGAATAACACTTGAAGTACTTCATGTCCGAGTACTTATTTTATGGGTAGCAACCTTTCAAGAAAACTCTATAAAGCATCATATTCTACTACGATAAGAGTTTATTCTCCGAGTACTTCCTTTAGGTGTGGTAATCATTCCCTAAAACACAATGAAGAAGCATAAAATGCCACTCGAAGTGCTTCATGCCTTAGTACTTCATTTACGGGTGGTAACCTTTCAAGAAAACTCCACAAAGCATCATATCCTACTACGAGAAGAGTTTATTCTCTGATTACTTAATTTAAGTGTGGTAACCATCCACTAAAACAACACAAAGAACCATGGAATAACACTCTAAGTGCTTCATGTTCGAGTACTTTCATTTAAGGGTGTTAACCTTTAAAGAAAACAACACAAAGCATCTTATCGTACTACGAGAATTGTTTCAGATCGGATTACTTCATTTATGGGTGGTAGCGTTTCAAGAAAACTACACAAAGCCACATAACCTACAACGAGAAGTGTTTCTTCTTCGAGTACTTCATTTAATTGTAGTAACCGTTCACTAAACCAACACGAAGCATCATAGAATACCATTATAAATGCTTCATGTCCGAGAACTTCATTTATGAGCGGTAAACAATGAAGAAAACACCACAAATCATTTAATACTACTACGAGAAGTGTTTCAGTTCGGATTACTTCATTTATGGTTGGTAACGTTTCAAGAAAACTACACAAAGCCTCTTGTCCTACTACGGGAAGTGTTTCTTCTTCGAGTACTTCATTTAATTGTGGAAACTATTAACTAAAACACCACAAATCAGAATATATTCATGTTCGAGTACTTCATTTGTGGGTGGCAAAGAATCAAGAAAACACCACAAATCATGTTATCCTACAACGGGAAGTGTTTCTGATCTGAGTATTACATTTACGGGTGGTAACCTTTCAAGAAAACTCCACAAAGCATCTTATTCTACTACGAGAAGTGCTTCTGATGATAGGTTCATTTATGGATGGTAAACTTTCAAGAAAGCAGCTCAAAGCATCATATCCTAGCACGAGATGAGTTTATTCTCTGATTACTTTATTTAAGTGCTGTAACCATTCACTAAAACACCACGGAAAATCATGGAATAACACTGCAAGTGCTTCATGTCCGAGTACTTCATTTATGGGTGGTAACCTTTCAAGCAAACTCCACAAAGCATCATCTACGAGAGAAGTTTCTTCTCCCAGTATTTCATTTAAGTGTGGTAACCATTCCCAAAAATACAATGAAGTAGCATAAAATGCCACTCTAAGTGCTTCATGTCTTAGTAATTCATTTATGGGTGGTAAACAATCAAGAAAACACCACAAATCATCTTATCGTACTACGGGAAGTGTTTCTCATCGAAGTACTTCGTATATGGATGGTAACCATTCAAGAAAACACTACTAAGCATCTTATCCTATTAGGAGAAGTAATTCAGATGCGATTACTTCATTTATGGGTGGTAACCTTTCAAGAAAACCGCACAAAGCATCAAAGCATACTACAAGAAGTGTTAGTTCTTTGAATACTTCATTTAATGGTGGTAGCATTTCACCAGAACACCACGAAGGAGCATAAATTACCAATCTAAGTGCTTCTTGTTCGAGTACTTCATTTAAGGGTGTTAACCATTAAAGAAAACAACACAAAACATCTTATCGTACTACGAGAAGTCTTTCAGATCAGATTACTTCATTTATGGGTGGTAGCTTTTCAAGAAAACTACACAAAGCCTCATAACCTACTACGAGAAATGTTTCTTCTTCGAGTACTTCATTTAATTGTGGTAACCATTCACTGAACCAAAACAAAGCATCATAGAATACCATTATAAATGCCTCCTATCCGAGTACATTATTTATGGGTGGTAAACAATCAAGAAAACAACACAAATCATTTATCCTACTATGAGAAGTGTTTCAGATCGAATTCATTTATGGATGGTAACGTTTCAAGAAAACTACACAAAGCCTCTTATCCTACTACAAGAAGTGTTTTTTCTTCGAGTACTTCATTTAATTATGGCAACCATTCACTAAAACACCACGAAGCTGCATATAATAACACTCTAAATGTTTCATGTCCGAGTACTTCATTTGTGGGTGTCAAAGAATCAAGAAAACACCACAAATCATCTTATTTGAGAATTTCATTTATGGGTGGTAACCTTTCAAGAAAACACCACAAAATATCTTATCCTACTACAAGAAGTGCTTCTGATGAGAGGTTCATTTATGGGTGGTAAACTTTCAAGAAAACAACACAAAGAATCATATCCTAGTACTAGAAGAGTTTATTCACTGATTACTTCATTTAAGAGAACCATTCACTAAAATACCACGGAGAAGCATGGAATAACACTCTAAATGCTTCATGTCCGAGTACTTCATTTATGAGTGACAACCTTTCAAGAAACTCCACAAAGCATCATATCTTACTATCAGAAGAGTTTCTTCTCCGAGTACTTCATTTAAGTGTGGTAACCATTCCTAAAACACAATGAAGTAGCATAAAATGCCACTCTAAGTGCTTCATGTCTTAGTACTTCATTTATGGGTGGTAAACAATCAAGAAAACACCATAAATCATCTTATCGTACTACGAGAGGTGTTTCTGATCTGAGTACTTCATATAGTGATGATAACCATTCAAGAAAACAATACAAAGCATCTTATCCTATTAGGAGAAGTGATCAGATGCGATTACTTCATTTATGGGTGGAAACCTTTCAAGAAAACCGCACAAAACATCAAAGCCTACTATGAGAAGTGTTAGTTCTATGAATACTTCATTTGAGGGTGGTAAACTTTCACTAAAAAACCACGAAGAAGCATAGATTACCACTCTGAGTGCTTCATGTCTGTGTACTTCATTTAAGGGTGTTAACCATTAAAGAAAACAAAACAAAGCATCTTATCGTACTACGAGAAGTGTTTCAGATCGGATTAGTTCATTTATGGGTGGTAGCATTTAAAGAAAACTAAACAAAGCCTCATAACCTACTACGACAAGTGTTTCTTCTTCGAGTACTTCATTTAAGTGTGGTAACCATTCCCTATTAAAATGTCACTCTAAGTAATTCATGTCTAAGTACTTCATTTATCGGTGGAAAAGAATAAAGAAAATACCACAAAGCACCTTATCCTACTACGAGAAGTGCTTCTGATGAGAGTATTTCATTCATAGGTGCAAACCTTTCAAGAAAACTGCACAAAGCATCACATCCTAGTACGATAAGAGTTTATACTTTGATTACTTCATTTAAGTACTGTAACCATTCAGTAAAAAACCACCAAGAAGCATAAGAGTTTAATTGCTTCATGTCCGAGTACTTTATTTTTGGGTGGTATCCTTTCAAGTAAACTCCACAAAGAATCATATCCTACTACAATAAGAGTTTCTTTTCCGAGTACTTCATTTAAGTGTGGTAACCATTCCCTAAAACACAATGAAGAAGCATAAAATGCCAATCAAAGTGCTTCATTCCTTTGTACTTAATTGACGGGTGGTAACCTTTCAAGAAAACTCAACAAACCAGCTTATACTACTACGAGAAGTGCTTCTTATGGGAGTATTTCTTTTATGGGTGGTAACCTTTCAAGAAAACTCCACAAAGCGTCATATCCTACTATGAGAAGAGTTTATTCTCCGAGTACTTCATTTAAGTCCTGTAACTACTCACTAAAACACCACGGAGAAGAATGGAATACCACTCTAAGTGCTTCATGTCCGAGTACTTCATTTATGGGTGGTAACCTTTCAAGCAAACTCCACAAAGTATCATATCCTACTACGAGAAGAGTTTCTTCTCCCAGTACTTCATTTAAGTGTGGTAACCAGTCCCTAAAACACAATGAAGTAGCATAAAATGCCACTCTATTTGCTTCATGTCTTAGTACTTCATTTATGGGTGGTAAACAATCAAGAAATCACCAGAAATCATCTTATCGTACTACGAGATGTGTTTCTGATCTGAGTACTTCATATATGGATAGTAACCATTCAGGAAAACACTACAAAGCATCTTATCCTACTAGGAGAAGTGATTGAGATGTGATTACTTCATTTATGGGTGGTAACCTTTCAAGAAAACCGCACAAAGCATCAAAGCGTACTACAAGAAGTGTTACTTCTTTGAATACTTCAATTGAGGGTGATAACCTTTTCAATAAAACACCACGAAGGAGCATAGATTATCACTCTAAGTGCTTCATGTCCGTGTACTTCATTTAAGGGTTTTAACCATTAAAGAAAACTACATAAAGCCTCTTATCCTACTACGAGAAGTGTTTCTTCTTCGAGTACTTCATTTAGTTGTGGTAACCATTCACTAAAACACCACGAAGCAGCATATAATAACACTCTAAATGCTTCATGTCCGATTACTTAATTTGTGGATGGAAAAGAATCAAGAAAACACCACAAATCATCTTATCCTACAACGGGAAGTGTTTCTGATCTGAGAATTTCATTTACGGATGGTAACCTTTCAAGGAAACTCCACAAAACATCTTATCCTACTACAAGAGGTGCTTCTGATGAGAGGTTCATTTATGGGTGGTAAACATTCAAGAAAGCTGCACAAAGCATCATATTCTAGTACGATAAGAGTTTATTCTCTGATTACTTCATTTAAGTGCTGTAACCATTCACTAAAACACCAAGGAGAAGCATGGAATACCACTCTAAATGCTTCATGCCCGAGTACTTCATTTAAGGATGGTAACCTTTCAAGCAAATTCCACAAAGTATCATATCCTACTACAAGAAGAGTTTCTTCTCCCAGTACTTCATTTAAGTGTGGTAACCATTTACTAAAACACCACAAAGCAACATATATTCATGTTCGAGTACTTCATTTGTGAGTGGCAAAGAATCAAGAAAACACCACAAATCATGTTATCCGACAACGGGAAGTGTTTCTGATCTGAGTATTTCAAGAAAACTCCACAAAACATCTTATTTAACTACGAGAAGTGCTTCTGATGATAGGTTCATTTATGGATGGTAAACTTTCAAGAAAGCAGCACAATGCATCATATCCTAGTACGAGATGAGTTTATTATCTGATTACTTCATTTAAGTGTTGTAACCATTCACTAAAACACCACAGAAAAGCTTGGAATAACACTCCAAGTGCTTCATGTCCGAGTACTTCATTTATGGGTCGTAACCTTTCAAGAACATCACTGGTAACCATTCCTAAAACATCACAAATCATCTTGTCCTTCATTTATGGGTGGTAAATAATCAAGAAGCATAGATTACCACTCTGAGTGCTTCATGTTCGAGTATTCATTTAAGGGTGTTAACCAATAAAGAAAACAAAACAAAGCATCTTATCGTACTACGAGAAGTGTTTTTGATCGGATTAGTTCATTTATGGGTGGTAGCATTTAAAGAAAACTAAACAAAGCCTCATAACCTACTACGAGAAGTGTTTCTTCTTCGAGTACTTTATTTAATTGTGGTAATCATTCACTAAACCACCACGAAGCAGCAGATAATAACACTCTAAATGCATCATGTCCGAGTACTTCATTTGTGGGTGGCAAAGAATCAAGAAAAAACCACAAATCAACTTATCCTACAACGGGAAGTGTTTCTGATCGGAAAATTTAATTTACGGGTGGTAACCTTTCAAAAAAACTCCACAATGCATCTTATTCTACTACGAGAAGTGCTTATGATGCTCTATTTCATTTATGGGTGGTAACCTTTCAAGAAATCTCCACAAAACATCTTATCCTACTACGAGAAGTGCTTCTGATGAGAGGTTCATTTATGAGTGGTAAACATTCAAGAAAGCTGCAAAAAACATCATATCCTAGTACAAGAAGAGTTTATTCTCTGATTACTTCAATTAAGTGCTGTAACCATTTACTAAAACACCACGGGGAAGCATGGAATAACACTCTAAGTGCATCATATCCGAGTACTTCATTTATGGGTGGTATCCTTTCAAGCAAACTCCACAAAGCATCATATCCTACTACAAGAAAAGTTTCTTCTCCGAGTACTTCATTTAAGTGTGGTAACCATTCCCTAAAACACAATGAAGAAGCACAAAATGCCAATCAAAGTGCTTCATTCCTTTGTACTTAATTGAAGTGTTTCAGATTGGATTAATTCATTTATGGGTGCTAACGTTTCAAGAAAGCTACACAAAGCCTTATAGCCTACTACGAGAAGGATTTCTTCTTGGAGTACTTCATTTAATTGTGGAAACCATTCACTAAAACATCACGAAGTAGCATAGAATACCACTCTAAATGCTTCATGTCTGAGTACTTCGTTTATGGATGGCAAATAATCAAGAAAACACAACAAATCATCTTGTCATACTACGATAAGTGTTTATGATCCGAGAATTTCATATACAGGTGGTAACCTTTCAAGAAAACTTCACAAAACATCTTATCCTACTACGAGAAGTGTTTCTGATGAGAGTTTGATTTATGGGTGGTAACCTTTCAAGAAAATTGCACAAAGCATCATATCCTAGTACGAGAAGAATTTGTTATCTGATTACTTCATTTAAGTGCAGTAACCATTCACTAAGACACGACAAAGAATCATGGAATAACACTTTAAGTGCTTTATGTCCGAGTACTTTAATTATGGGTGGTAACCTTTCAAGCAAACTCCACAAAACATCATATCCTACTACAAGAAGAGTTTCTTTCCCGAGTAATTCATTTAATTGTGGTAACCATTCCTTACACAATAAAGAAGCATAAAATGTCACTCTAAGTGCTTCATGTCTTAGTACTTCATTTATGGGTGGCAAAGAAGCAAGAAAACACCACAAATCATTTTACCCTACTACGAGTGTTTCTGATCTCAGAATTCATTTACGGTGGTAACCTTTCAAGAAAATTCCACAAAGTCTCTTATCCTACTACGAGAAGTGCTTCTTATGAGAGTATTTCCTTTATGGGTGGTAACCTTTCAAGAAAACTCCAAAAAGCATCTTATCCTACTACGAGAAGAGTTTATTCTTCGAGTACTTCATTTCAGTCCTGTAACTATTCACCAAAACACCATGGAGAAGAATGAAATACCACTCTAAGTGTTTAATGCCCGAGTTCTTCACTTACGGTTGGTAACCTTTCAAGCGAACTCCACAAAGCATCATATCCTACTATAAGAAGAGTTTCTTTTTCCGATACTTCATTTAAGTGTGGTAACCATCCTTTAAAACACAATGAAGAAGCTTAAATTGCTACTCTAAGTACTTCATATCTTAGTACTTCATTTATCGGTGGCAAAGAATCAAGAAAACACCACAAAGCACCTTATCCTACTACGAGAAGTGTTTCTGATCTGAGAGTATTTCATTAATGGGTGGTAACCTTTCAAGAAAACTCCACAAAGCATCATGCCCTTCTACGAGAAGTGCTTCTGATGAGAGTTTCATTTATGAGTGATGTCCTTTCAAGAAAACTACACAAAGCATCATATCCAAGTACGAGAAGAATTTGTTCTTTGATTACTTCATTTTAGTGTTGTAACCATTCACTATAACACCACAAAGAAGCATGGAATAACACTCTAAGTGCTTCTTGTCCGAGTACTTCATTTATGAGTGGTAACCATTCATGCAAAATCCACAAAGCATCATATCCTACTACAAGAAGAGTTTCTTCTCCGAGTACTCTATTTAAGTGTGATAACCATTCCCTAAAATACAATGAAGAAGCATAAAATGCCACTCTAGTGCTTCATGTTTTAGTACTTCATTTATGGGTGACAAAGAATCATGAAAACAACACAAATCATCTTATCCAACTATGAGAAGTGTTTCTTATCTGAGAATTTCATTTACGGGTGGTAACCTTTCAAGAAAACTCCACAAAGCATCTTATTCTACTACGAGAAGTTCTTGTCATGAGATTATTTCATTTATGGGTGGTAATGTTTTAAGAAAACTACACAAAGCCTCATAGCCTACTACGAGAAGGATTTCTTCTTCGAGTACTTCATTTAATTGTGGTAACCATTCACTAAAACATCACGAAGCTGCATATAATACAACTCTAAATGCTTCATGTCTGAGTACTTCGTTTATGGGTGGCAAAGAATCAAGAAAACACCACAAATCATCTTGTCCTACTACGAGAAGTGTTTATGATCCGAGAATTTCATATACGGGTGGTAACCTTTCAAGAAAACTCCACAAAGCATCTTATCCTACTACGAGAAGTGCTTATGAAGAGAGTTTGATTTATGGGTGGTAACCTTTCAAGAAAACTGCACAAAGCATCATATCCAAGTACGAAAAGTGTTTATTCTCCGAGTACATCATTTAAGCATTGTAACCATTCACTAAAACACCACGAAGAAGCATGGAATACCACTCTAAGTGTTTCATGTCTGAGTACTTCATTTGTGGGTGGTTACCTTTCAAGCAAAATTCACAAAACATCATATCCTACTACAAGAAGAGTTTCTTCTCCCAGTACTTCATTTAAGTGTGGTAACCATTCCCAAAAACATAGTAAAGTAGCATAAAACGCCACTCTAAGTGCTTCATGTCTTAGTACTTCATTTATGGGCTGGATGAAAAACATGGATGAATGGCTACTTTGCGTTGATGTAGCTGCTTTACATCGATAAATGGATGAAAAACATAGATGAATGGATGAAATCATGGATGAATGGATGAAAATATGGTTGTATGGCTGCTTTACATCGATGAATCGATGAAAAACATGGATGAATGGCTACTTGACATCGATGTGGCTGCTTTACATCGATGAATTGATGAAAAACATGGATGAATGGCTACTTGACATCGATGTGGCTGCTTTACATCGATGAATGGATGAAAAACATGGATGTATGGCTGCTTTACATCGATGACTTGATGAAAAACATGGATCAATGGATGCTTTACATCAATGTGGCAGCTTTACATTGATGAATGGATGAAAAACATGGATGAATGGATGAAATCTTGGATGAATGGATAAGAAACATGGATGTATGAATACTTTACATCGATGGATGGATGAAAAACATGGATGAATGGCTACTTGACATCGATGTGGCTGCTTTACATCGATGAATGGATGAAAAACATGGATGTATGGCTGCTTTACATCGATGACTTGATGAAAAACATGGATCAATGGATGCTTTACATCAATGTGGCAGCTTTACATTGATGAATGGATGAAAAACATGGATGAATGGATGAGAAACATGGATGTATGAATACTTTACATCGTTGGATGGATGAAAAACATGGATGAATGGATGCTTTACATCGATGTGGCTGCTTTACATCGATGAATGGATGAAAAAAATAGATGAATGGATGAAATCATGGATGATTAAATGAAAAACATGGATGTATGGCTGCTTTACATCGATGAATGGATGAAAAATATGGATGAACAGCTGCTTGAAATCGATGTGGCTCCTTTGCATCGATGAATGGATGAAAAACATGGATGTATGGCTTCTTTACATCGATGAATGGATGTAAAACAAGGATGAATGGCTACTTGACATCGATGTGGCTGCTTTACATCGATGAATGGATGAAAAACATGGATGTATGGCTGCTTTACATCGATGACTTGATGAAAAACATGGATGAATGGATGCTTTACATCAATGTGGCTGCTTTACATTGATGAATGGATGAAATCTTGGATGAATGGATAAAAAACAAGGATGTATGAATGCTTTACATCGATGGATGGATGAAAAACATGGATGAATGGATGCTTTACATCGATGTGGCTGCTTTACATCGATGAATGGATGAAAAACATAGATGAATGGATGAAATCATGGATGATTGAATGAAAAACATGGATGTATGGCTGCTTTACATCGATGAATGGATGAAAAATATGGATGAACGGCTGCTTGAAATCGATGTGGCTCCTTTACATCGATGAATGGATGAAAAACATGGATGTATGGCTTCTTTACATCGATGAATGGATGAAAAACAAGGATGAATGGCTGCTTGACAACAATTTGGCTGCTTTACATCGATGAATGGATGAAAAACATGGATGTATGGCTGCTTTACATCAATGACTAGATGAAAAACATGGATGAATGACTGCTTTACATCGATTTGGCTGCTTTACATCTATGAATGGATGAAAAATATGGATGAATGGCTACTTGACATCGATGAGGCTGCTTTACATCGATATATGGATGAAAACAAGGATGTATGGCTGCTTTACAGCGATGACTAGATGAAAAACAAGGATGCATGGCTGCTTTACATTAATGGATGGATGAAAAATATGGATGAATGGATGCTTTACATCGATCTGGCTGTTTTACATCGAATAATGGATGAAATCATGGATGAAAAACATGGATGTATGGCTAATTTACATCGATGAATGGATGAAAAACATGGATAAATGGCTGCTTGACATCGATGTGGCTGCTTTACATCGATGAATGGATGAAAAACATGGATGTACAGCTACTTTACATCGATGACTAGATGAAAAACATGGATGCATGGCTCCTTACAATTGATGAAACGATGAAAATCGTGGTTGCATGGATGAATGACAGCTTTAGATCGATGAATGGATTGAAAAAATTGATGAATGACTGCTTTACATCGGTGAATGGATGAAAAACATCGTTGCATGGTTGAAAAACATGGATGTATGGCTGCTTTACATCGGTGAATGCATGAAAAACATGGATGAATGGCTGCTTGACATCGATGTGGTTGCTTTACATCGATGAATGGATGAGAAACATGGATGTATGGCTACTTTACATCAATGAATGGATGGAAAACATGGATGAATGGCTGCTTGACATCGATGTGGCTACATTACATCGATGAATGGATGAAAAACATGGATGAATGGCTGCTTAACATCGATGAAGCTGCTTTACATCGACGAATGGATGAAAAAAGGATGTATGGCTGCTTTACATCGATGGCTGGATGAATAACATAGATGAATGACTGCTTTACATCGATGTGGCTGCTTTAAATCGATGAATGGATGAAAACATGGATGAATGGTTGTTTGACATCAATGAGGCTGTTTTACATCGATGAATGGATGAAAAACATAGATGTATGGCTGCTTACATCGATGATTTGATGAAAAACATGGATGTATGGCTGCTTTAAATCGATGAATGGATGAAAAACATGGATGAATAGCTGCTTGGCATCGATGTGGCTGCTTTACATCGATAAATGGATGAAAAACATGGATGAATGGCTGCTTAAAATCGATGTGGTTGCTTTACATTGATGAATTGATGAAAAGCATGGATGTATGGCTGCTTTACATCGATTAAAGGATGAAAACATGGAAGAATGGCTGCTTTACATCGATGAATGGATGAGAAAGAAGCTTGTATGACTGCTTTACATCGATGACTGGATGAAAAACAAGGATGTATAGCTGCGTTATATCGATGGCTGGATGAAAAACATGGTTGAATGGCTGCTTTACGTCGATGTGGCTGCTTTACTTCGATGAATGGATGAAAAATTTGGATGAATGGATGGAATCATGGATGAATGGATTAAAACCTTGTATGTATGGCTGCTTTACATCGATGAATGGATGAAAAATATGGATGAATGGTTTCTTGACATCGATGTGGCTATTTTACATCGATGATTGGATGAAAATCATGGATGTATGGCTGCTTTTCATCGATGACTCGATGAAAAACATGGATGTATAAGGCTGCTTAAAATCGATGAAATAATGAAAATCATGGTTGCATGGATGAATAGCATTTTTATATCAATGAATGGATGAAAAACATCGAAGAATGACTGCTTTACATCGGTGAATGGATGAAAAACATCGCTGCATGGATGAAAAACATGGATGTATGGCTTCTTTACATCGGTGAATGGATGAAAACTTGAATGAATGGCTGCTTGACATCGATGTAGCTGGTTTACATCGATGAATGGATGAAAAACATGGATGAATTGCTGCTTGACATCGATGTGGCTGCTTTACATCGATGAATTGATGAAAAACACGGATGTATGGCTGCTTTGCATTGATGGATGAATGAAAAACATGGATGAATGGATGCTTGATATCGATGTGGCTACTTTACATCGATGAATGGATGAAAAACATGGATGAATGGATGAAATCATGGATGAATGGATGAAAAACATGGATGAATGGATGAAAAACATGGATGAATGGATGAAATCATGGAAGAAAAACATGGATGAATGGATGAAATCATGGATGAATGAATCAAATCATGGATGAATGGATGAAAAACATGGAAGAATGGATGCTTTACATCGATGACTGGATGAAAAACAAGGATGTATGGCTGGTTTACATCGATGAATGGATGAAAAACATGGATGAATGGCTGCTTGACATCGATGACTGGATGAAAAACAAGGATGTATGGCTGGTTTACATCGATGAATGGATGAAAAACATGGATGAATGACTGCTTGACATCGATGTGGCTGCTTTACATCGATGAATTGATGAAAAACATGGATGTATGGCTGCTTTGCATTGATGGCTGATTGAAAAACATGGACGAATGGATGCTTGATATCGATGTGGCTGCTTTACATCGATGAATGGATGAAAAACATGGATGAATGGATGAAATCATGGATGAATGGATGAAATCATGGATGAATGGATGAAAAACATGGATGTATGGATGCTTTACATCGATGAATGGATGAAAAACATGGATGAATGGCTGCTTGGCATCGATGTGTGATAGAATTGTAAAGAGGGATTGGAAGAATGAATTTATTGTATTGATCTTGTGTTCTTGATTACAAATACAAGGGTCTATTTATAGACTTATAACATTGCTAAGCTAATTTTCTCCAACAATACTTATCATTTAATATCTCCTACCTAGCCTCTATTACAATGTTAATCATCTCCACAATTGTACACCTAATAATATCTCCAATCTATATCCTAACACATCCCCTCAAGCTCATCGTGCAGTACGCATGTTGAGCTTGCCTTGCAATTCTTTTGATAGCACAATCTTGAATCGCCATGTTGTTTGTCGAGTCTCTAAGAAGAAAGAAGAGAATGAGCTCTTTTGGCTCAAGATGTGTCCATAGAAGCTCGTTGGAGTCTTCTTGAACAACAAAAAAGGAAAAGAAAAGACTCTTTTTGAGTCCTTTGTAATGGCTCATTGGCTCTTTGGCTCAATGGCTATTTGACCTAGCTCTTTGGCTTTGTACAGGGTCTCAAGAGACTCTTGGCTCTCTTATCTCAATTTGATGAAAAAAGAATGGAGCTCATGTTGATTTGGCTTCAATTTGTAATTTGAATTGAATCGGGTGTGTGTTTTGGACAACTTGGGCATATGTGGAATTTTCATTCAATGACCTATGGAAATATTACTTCTTCTTCTTTTTTTTAATTTGCATCAGAGGTGACAAAGTGGCATGGTTCGGACAAACAAATTGAGAAGTATTGGATCAAGGTGATAATGGGCTGCTATATCCCAACAGAGCGTACCACAAAATGAATACTAATGCAAGTCCAATTCGGATATAATAATTTGCACAAATTAGCTGTCAGATCAGTCGGGTCCCTCAATGCTATATGCGCAGAACAATGCTTACAACAACAACAAAAATGCAAGTCAAAGTAAAGAAACCACCAAATCCAAGTAAAGAAAGAAAGAAATCCAAAGTCAAAAGGGAACATACCCGCATCAGAAAAAGATTATCGGCTGTCTCATCCGCAAAAATTCGATGGAGCCACATGTGATGAATCCCTCAAGGGTGGAGCTCGTAAAGGACCGCTCGCTCGTCGAGGAAACAAAGTCTTGGCTATCAAACTTGGCATTCCTCCCCAACTCAAGAATACAGAACCTGAGGTCGGTCCCAACCCGAAGTAGCCGGTCCCAATAATCCTCAAACTCGAGCTCATTCATCAAAGCGTCCCGAAGGCGAGTCGCATCCTCAAGAATCTCCTGATCAAAATCGAACTGGTGGGCACACCGATGCAGCGCGTAAGGCTCTAAGATAAACCCGTCTCCCTTGCAAAGGGGTAACCAACCGTAGCGAATACTAATCATGAAGTCCAAAAGATCGGGTGGCCTCAAAATGCCCTGGTCTGACTCATCGACAACCTCCTGGGCAACGGTCCGATAAATAAGAGAAAATGACCGAGCTGGAGAATCAAGCAATGCCCTCTGGCCCAAACTAAACAAACTATGTACCCCAATCTCAGTGATGTCTGTGGGCTCAGCCCTTGCCAGTCTGATTAGAATCGGCAGCTGGCTCGCCAAATCCTCATCGCCAGTGAAGGAGTATAACTCTGGCCACCTCAAATATAACTAACCTCCAAGAAGATGAAGAAGTATGGAAATGTCCTGAGTGAGAAGGATCCTGAGCAGTGGTCAATCTCCTCAATGAAGAATATAACAAAGCCAAAGCGGGGACAACCAAAGAAAATCTCCTTCCCAAAGAAATATAGGTTGCCCCAAAGAAGACGGATGACCTCAGAATGCCTGGCTCCTCGCCTGGCACAACAAAGTAACATAGCCACCAAGCCATAAATGTAGTGAGCAAAATATCATCACCATAACCCCTAGAGCAGAAATCTCGATGATGGAGCGTGCACCTGACGGTGAAATATGAAGGAAAGTCGTCTTCAAATGAATCCGCAAGACTCGCGTGAGTGCGGGCTGGATCTCTAAAGGCATCTGTGAAATAAGCAACCCAGGTAACCAAAGAAATAGAGGAACCTTCTCCCGACAAAGACCAGTAAATCTCATATATCCTCCTTAAAACCTAAGGGATAGCAAATCTGCCACCAGAACCCTCTCGTGTAAAATCAATCTCCTTGTAGTGTGCTCCGTGGATCGGAAAACTCGTCAAAGTGCCGATCTCGAGAAGTGTGGGAGTCAACTCTATCCCATCCAGAAGAAAGGTGTTGGTTAAATAGTTCCAATGACCTGTGCAAGCGCGGAACATGGCGTCACTGTGTATATACCCAAAAGGGAGAGAAATACAGAGCGATAGAGGCCGACCTCCTCCAAGCAATCCCTCCGCCTGAGTACTGAGCAACATACAGTGGATCCACTCGAGCTGACCGGGTACCGCATCCAAATTATAACCCCTAAATCCAGCTGTCTCCTCCCAGCGAAAATCCAAGCTGGAGTTTCATACGGGCAATCAAGAAATTAGCCTGCAAAGGGACAAGCGTGGTCCTAAATGGACGAAGAAGTAGCACTCTGGTCAATGTCTCAGGCCGTGCACGAAGTATACGCTCACGATCCAAATAGACCTCTCCTGTGGTCACTCGAGTGATGGGAGTCAAAGAACCAAGATCTCCCATCGGGCCAAAATCGAGCTCGCCAATGCGCTCAAAATGGAAATCCTGAAGCGCCATAACTAAAGCTAAAACCAAAAGCAAAAAATTAAAGCATGTGTAAGAATGAAATTAGCATGCCATCCAAGAAAAGGAAAAAGAAGAATGAAAAGACGGACTTGTCCCGAATCCTTGGCGTATTCAAGGACGGGAGGTGCAACCAAGTCGTATTCCATAATGGATGATCAACATGTCTCGAATCCTTGGTGTATGCAAGGATGGGAAGCAAAACCCCACCATGTCCCACAAATGGATGACCAAAAGTGTCAAATCCTTGACGTATTCAAGGTCGGGAAGCAAAACCCAACCATGTCTCATAAATGGACGATCAACATGTGTCGAATCCTTGATGTATGCAAGGACGAGAAGCAAAACCCTATCATGTCCCCTAAATGGAATATCAGAATTGTCTTCGACAAAATTTAAAAAGAGTGGAAGATATATTACAATCTAATTTTTATGGACCTATGTTGTAATCCTTTCACTCTGCATGCCAAGCTGAACCAAATTGTGCTTGGGCGAATATCAAATGCTTTAACAAAAAAAATTTTAAACAAGTGAGAAAATACCTCACCTCTTCATAAACCAAGATGTGCTTGGATTCTAAAATTCGGAATCGGAAGCAGAATCGGAGTTTTATCGAGCCGAGTTGACTCGGTCGACTCGAGTCGAAATCGGAAGAATCAGATCGGTACCTCGGTTCCCTTTGACTCGACTCCTCCTGTACAACAGATAGATCTCTTCTCTTCTCTCCTTCTCGGCCGGCTGATCTCTTCTCTTCTGCTATTTAAAACTCGGTTGACTCGGTCAGAATTGTATATACACTCTAAGGGAAGAGAGGATTTCTTTGTTTTCAAAGATGTGGATAGATCGAATTGTGAGGATGCGCAGAATGTACAATTAGAATCTATTAATTCCTTCCGTGCTATTGAAACACAAAGTAAATTAGCATTCTTACCTACTTAAATAAAAATAAAGGGTACAGACTACAGAACACCACATGAAATGTGAGGAAAAGTTGGAAACGGAAAAAATATTCATTACTTCAATAGTTATTGCGGTTACAATTAGAATTTTGTTTAACATAATTCCATCTTATTCATTTCAAAATGACAGGATATTTGTTATGTCCCAGCTTTTATTTAACATCACTGTAAATTTGAAAGAAACTGAACGGATGCAAATTGCAAAACAAAACATATCTCAGCAAACAAGATTTGTAAATAACAGAATAGCAAATATCAGGAGAACTTGCAAGTGTCAAGCGTATGATTTCATTTGCTTCCCTATCCGACAGAAGATCCCCTAATCTTGTGATGAAATGCGCTGGATGAACATATCAAAGTTCTCATTGCTATCGAGCATATTTATTCTCACGAACTTGGGTCCCGCCCCAAAGAGCTTCCCGTTTCGAGTGAGCACCATGATGCTCTTGAAAAAGGACTCAAGATCTTCAATCTTCTCATCTTCACATCCTAGCCATGCAAATCCTGCTCAAAATCAAACTACATAAGATTATAACAAAACAGAAATGATACGGAAATTAAGCCAGCTAATTTTATCTTTAACCATACCAGGGACATTTTCGGCATATTCTTTAGTGAACCTGCAGTAATTGGATGAAAACTGTGGAAGGTTAAACCTTCTTGACACCTTAACTGCTTGGCGCAACTTCTGCCACCTATCAGCTAAAATAAGGCGGCCGAAATGGAATACCTTGCCATCAACCAAAGGAGTATGAAATTCATAGCCATCCGAGACAACTTTTAGAATCCTTGCTGCCCGAACTTGTGAATCCCTGGCGACCCCGATTGAATTTAATTCAATAAACTTTACCATCCTTTTTGAAATATTTGCATCCTTGACGAAGGCCCACCTGACAGAAAAATTGAATCTATTTAAGAGGCCTGTCTTAATTAAATATTTAACATGCATTGAAGGAATTAATTAATCTAGCATGTGCTAACCCAACACGAGTGCCGGCACGACCGGTTGCTTTGGACATACTGAACAACATGATCTCATGATTGGCTATGCCTTCAATTGGTGTGTATTGAGGCCAATAGTATGTCATGTCGCGAATCCTCTTGCCAGTCTCTGTATCTACGACTGCAACTCTTGCACCATCAAGGTAGCTGGGAGAGGAGACAATTTCGATAAAATCTTCTCCTTCGAACGTAAATGCATCGCCGGCCCAACGGAATAGACTTGATTTCGTGAGGTCGCAGATTCCTGCATACATCTGCAACGTATACGCAAAATGAGAAAAGGTATTGAAGACAATTGCAATAACACTCGAATAACCTCCTCCAAAATTTACTGTTACATCTGACGAATTAACAACCCATCCCCTCTTTTGGCAATCTCCAGTTTGAGAACACTTCGCAGAAGGTCACCATTAAAATAATTAAATTAATGAGTAAAATAAATATGTCAATAAATTGTTTTTCTGTGTGCAAGTACCGAGAAGTATGGTGCAGCAGAGACAATATTAACGGGTTAGCTGTGGTCTGTAGCGGATAACGAGAGGGCATAGAGTGCAGCATGGATTAGCTGCGTGGAACCCACTCCAACGATGATGTGATATTTGTCAGTTACTGCATTGCCAACAATTCGGTGGATGCGGCGCACTTCTCTGGCAAACTCAGGTTCCAGGAACCAGCATAGGTTGGTGGCATCAGCGAAATAACTCATAGCCTGCCAGCCTTGAATCACAACCATTGCCCTGTCCCCAACCTCTTTCCAAAATGGCTCAAACATTGTTGGTTCACCACTGATAAGATGAATTTCATGCACTAAAATAGGAGAAAATAGGCTTATTATCAGAATAAAAGAATGGTAGCAAAAAAATGCAAAATAACGGGAAAAAAGGAATGCATATGTAGACACACAGTACAGAGAAAATAGGAGAAAACTCACTGTGCAAGGTCGATAGTTGCAATAGTGGTACTGCTTCCAATAATTGGAGCCTTGTTCTCCATCAAGCTTTTCTCTCTCTCTCTCTCTCTCTCTCTCTCTCTCTTCTCAAGCTTTCTGCGTTGTGGAACTGGTTTATATGATTCAGATTGGATGCTAGACGAATTGACGAAAGAATACATCTTGGAATTATAAGTGAGGGGATTATATTGTAATACCGCTGATAAGAGCATTCACAATTTTATTTAAGATTTATCGGTGGATTTTCAATTCAAATTCATTAATGAGGCACTATTTTAGTCCTTTTTTGTCCTAAATTATTTTTTGTTTGTTTGAGCTTTAAGGCATCTTGCTCTATAACTGTGTTCTGCTGACGCATTAAAGTAATTCTTCAAGTGCAGCGTGCTGTATTCTAGATTCCGTATATTCTGAACAAATGTCGTGCAACGTGCTGTATTTTTTCAACAGTAAAAACTGGCTTTTGTTTTGTCGTTTCTATGCTTTCAATTCTAAGTGGCATTAGAAGAGGGTTTTGTTGGATTTAATAATTTAATGGACCGGATGATAAACAGATTATACGTATTATTAACTTATGTATTAAATAATTATATATTAATTATATATCATAATATATTTATAGTAAATAATCACTAAAGTATAAATTATATGGATATAAAATATTATACTGGTTCCTTAATTGTGCAGAAAAATAAAATTTTGGTAATTTTGAGTTTACTGATGGACTAAAATGAAAGATTATCATACATGAGCTCATTGTCCCCAAGTGATAAGCCATGATCTCTCTCACACAATTGAAAAATAAATACAGAAAGAACATACTCTCTCTATAGAAATTAGAAAAAAGAAAAGACAAAAGGAATAGTTTGAGAGAACTTGCATAATCTCTCAATCGGGTTCCGCAAGAGTGTTGTCGTGAAAGGAACAAAGAGAACCGACAATTAAGGACTTATTCTCATAGAAGACCTCGCAGATGTTGATACAAAAGAGTTGCATGCAAAAGGAGGAAGAGAAGAGCTGCTAGACATTCGGATAAAGTTCAAGTTTAGAATTAGTGATAATGGAATAAGGTATTGCCTCTGCTCAATTTTACGGTTCTCTAAAGTGCTTCGATTATTAAATCATATATATCAATTGGTATGAGAGCCAACTTGATAAGAACCATAAAATTTGGTCCATGTTCGATCTTGTAAATCACTGATTTTAGAAAGTTCATTTTTAAACAATTTTCAGATTTTCAAAAGGATTTAATTATGAATTTCGTGAAAATTGTCTAAAGAATATGTTGATAAAATGGCATATTCTTCAAGGTCTATAATTTTCTGAATTTCGAGTGAATTTTTGAGAATTTTGGAATTTATTTAATGATGATAATTTTAAATTATCACCATTAAAATAAGAAATACAATTAAAAGATGTTAAAAATTGCATTAATGTACGATTTGAAATATACCATTTTCAATAGAAATTCTAAAATGGTCGGATGATAGAAACTAAAGTCTAGTTATGGTACTAAATATTGGTAAAAAATTACCATTAAAATACCCAAATTTGTTGATATATGGACAAATAGTGGACATTATTCGGTTATAAGATGAACTGGACATAGACTGGATATTAGTAGATAATTATGAACTTGATTTGATCATGAACTTCAACTCCTCATCAGCGAGCTGAACTGAACATGGACTGGAACCCATCCATTAGCAGTCCTACCTTGGAGGCAGGGTTTTAAAGTGCCCTTTTGATAACTTCTCGACTATTATGGTTGTTTCACTGTTTCAGGTATCATCGCTATCATAGACACGGACCCGGGAGTAGTCTTCATCTATCATTTGCCCGATGGCGATTTGATTGAACATGTCTGTCATCAGCTCAGGATCAAAGAAAGCCAAGTCCTCTAACTCTTCTTCACTTGAAGCCGCAAACAAGGTAACTTTACTTTGAGGAACTTGTTTTGATAGACACTCTTCCTTTTCTCCCGAGGTTTGACCAAGAATTGGCTTTGTTTGACTAGTAATAGATTCGTCACTCGAGGACGCCCCGGACACTGGTACCTTAGTGACTTTCGATTTAAAGCTTGAGTTTTCATCACTTGAGGACGCGTTGAATACCGGCACTATCCCTTTTGTTGATCTTAATTTATTCGTGGGAGCCCTCTTAGCGACATCATGGTCAGACTCATTGCTTGAGGAAGCGTCGAGATTGGCTTAACTTGGACCGTTGCCCTCTTTCTTTTAGGCTTAGCCACCGTTTTGGTTGTGGTAGTGCTCATTGTTGCACATGTTTCAGGTGACACAGTTTCAAGGTGTTTCGTTATCATATATTTTATTGCTTTCTTCTCTTTGTCATTGAGATAGAATCTTGCATCTTGGAGGCTGGCCTCGCGGGCCGCAAATGGTTTCACGTCCACATCGATTCTTTGAACTCTACCTCCTTGTGTGTATTTCATGCATTGGTGGAGGGAAACTGCTCGGTTATCATGTAGCCAAGGTCTACCAAGCAATGCCTTATATGAAGTCTCGGCATCTATGATGTAGAACTTAGTTTTGGTTTCAAGGCTGCCAAACTTCAACATGAGTGTGACGGGACCCAACGCTTTCTATGAGTGTTGATTAAACCCATGAATGGTGACTTGTTCTGTTGTCATGTTCTTCATGTCAAGGGTCTGACTTTTTAGTGTTTTGAGGGACATAATATTGATTGATGATCCTGAATCTACCAATATTTGATTGAGGCGCTTACCCTCACATGTATTCACTCGTCACGTACAAAGAACAATTATGGTCGAGTGTACCTACCAAAAGGTCCTCATCAGTGAAAGTTATGTTCTGGGCTCGCTTTTCGACATATACAACTTCTGCCTCAGGGTTTGAAGTGAAATGAGCCTGGAATGTTCAAGATTTTGAAGTGCATAAATTAAGGCATCTCGTAAATTTTGTGACATCATGAGAGCATCAAAGATGCTCATCAATGTCGGGACTCTCTAGATTAGAAAGCTGAAGCAGAAGGCTATTGTGCTTTTTTTATGCTCAATTGTGTGCTTGAAAACTTGAGAAGGGCTTTCTTGATACTTCTGGTTTAAATTCTCAAGATATATATATACAGGGCAAATATTGAAATCTTGAATTCTTGAACTGTTGCTCTTGCATTATAGAAAACAAACAACCCATTACAGAACCCATTGTAATGGGTTGCAACCTTTACCAATTTGCCTTTCTCTGCTTGGCTGATTGACATTTGGGTCCTTCTGGACAAGAATCCATTTTGATGGGTGAGGAATTATTGTGCTGGGTTGGCAACTCGTTATAACGGGTGTGGGATGCGTTATGGTAACACATGTCTCTACCATGCATTTTTTAGCCTTTGCATCATCATATTGTACTTGTATAAACCTACAACTCACCAAAACTCAATTGTGCAATGTTAGTAATGATTTGTTTTGCAAATTTGTCAAACAAGAGAAGAGTTTAATCTAACAAACTCCCTTTTTTGATAATTTGCAAATACATATGTGTGTGCATATAAATTTCATGCACAATACCACATTTCTCCTCCTTTTTACAAAGTATTGCAAAAGACTCAATCCAAAATATTTACTCTCCCTAAATTCTAGCATGTACTTTCAAATCAAGTCTACAAAACAAGCTTTCCATCATGGACATTTCGAATTTCTATTCATTAGCTTAGAAAAATTCTCTGCAAGAAAAGCATTAGTAGATCCAAAAATAAAATCAGCCACATAAATTTGCACTAAGAGAATATCATTTTTTATCTTTTTTTTTTATTAGAGTTGTATATTTTAAGACTCTCTTAAAATCATTATCAATCAAAAATGTTTGTGAGAGTGGGGTGTTCAAAACCTTTTGGTTGGGAAACATAAATTTTTTTATTAATAAATCTATTTAAAAATGCACTTTTAACATCCATTTAATATAACACAAACTTCATATGAGAAGCATAAGCAAGAAGCATTCTTATTGACTCAAAACATGCTACGGATGCAAATATCTCATAATAATCAATACCCTCTTGTTGAGTATACCCTTTTACAACAAGACATGTCTTGTTTCTAACAATATTACCAAACTCATCATTTTTGTTTCTATAAACCCATTTTGTGCCAATAATGGACCGGTTTGAAGGTTTGTTACCAAGGTTCATACTTTGTTTCTTTCAAATTGGATAAGCTCTTCTTGCATAGCAAGAACCCAATTGAGATCTTGATTGGCTTCTTTCAAATGTGTGGGTTCAAGTTGTGAAACAAAAGCACGATGAGATACCATCGGGCTTAACCTACAACGAGTTGTGACACCAATTCTTGGGTTACGTATAACATTGTCTAAAGGATGAGAATTAACATTCCTAAACACTTCGGGTGCTTGATACTTCAATTGAGGTTGTGAAACACCATCTCTTCGAATATCCTCATTTAGCAAGTTTTCTTCTTCATAATTGTGTTCCAACTCTCTTGATGTTTCTTCATTCAATGCATTTGACTCTCCCTCTGCTCTATCACAATGAGGTTCTTCAACACGTTCTTCATTGAATATAACTCTTCATTGCGCAAATTCCTCAATTATTGCACCTTCTTGTGTAGAATTTCTGTCATCATGTGAATCAATTGTACTACAACATCCTTATCATTTTCGACCATGTTAGTAATACTTTCATCAGACTTGACATGTATAGACTCAACAATAGATTTTGAGTGAGGTTAATACACTTTATAAGCTCTACTTGTAGATGAATAGCCTACAAAAATTTATTCTAAAGATCTCGAATCAAACTTATCCAAACCTAAGGATTGATCAAGTACAAAACATTTTGATGCAAATACCCTAAAGTAAGAAATGTTAGGCTTATATTCTTTCCAATTTTATATGAAATATTGTTGGTCAAAGGTCTAACATATACTGGGTTAATGATTTTACATGCGGTATTGACCACTTCGACCTAAAGGAATTTTGGTGGCATTTACTCATTTAGCATTGATCTTGCATGCTCTTGCAAGTTTTGGTTTTTATGTTCAACCACTCCATTTTGCTGAGGTGTTCTTGGTGCAGAGAACTCATGCTTGTAATCATTCTAGAGCAAAGTTCGTAAAACCTTGAATTTTCAATTTCACCACCATGATCACAACGAATGGAGACTATCTTTACCTCTCTTTGGTTCTCTACTTGTGAACAACAATCAATAAAGTATTCACAAACATATTCTTTGTATCTCCAAAAGTTGACCCATGCAAGTATACCTACTAAGTCATCAACAATCACAAATACACATCTTTTCTTGGCTAGGCTAGGTATGTTAATTGGTCTAAACAAGTCCATGTTTATGAGTTCCAAAGGTCTTTTGGTTGAGATCCAGTCTTTAGGCTTAAAACTAGTCTTGGTTAGTTTACCTTTCATACAAGCATCACACATGTTATCAACATTTATCCTAGAAATTGGTAAACCACATTCTAACTCAAGATTAACTAGTTTCTTAATACAATTTAATGAGATATGACCTAACCTTCGGTGTCATAACCATGAGTATGAATTGATTGCATTTAGACAAAGTTCACCACTGATAAAATGGTTGATGTGAAGGTAATAAAATTATTGGTTATCTTACCGGTATAGACTACCTCATTGGTGTGGTTATGGTACAATGAACATTCTTAGTCATTAAAACTAAGATGAAAACCGGCATTACACAACTTACTCACACTCAATAAGTTGAAATTCAAACCATAAACTAGATAGACATTATCAATAGTCACATGCACATTACCAATGGAACCAATTTCAATGATCTTATTCTCACATTCGTTACCTCCAAAGATGACTTGACCTCCATCAAAGGACTTAAGACTCTTAAAAAAAAATTGTTGCCCGTCATGTGCTGTGTGCAACTACTATCTATAATTCAAGAATATCTCTTATAAGATGAGGCCAAACATACCCATTTGTTTTTGAAAAAGATATGTGATTACAAATTTCAAAATCCTTTTTAGGATCTACTTATTGAAATACTCAAGGTTAACCAAGTTCAATTTAGAGATTTAGGAAGCCAAGCTTAGAGTTTTTTTATGATTGTTTATTCAAAGGCCATATGGCCATAGTGGTTACAATAATTACAAACAAGAATTGAATTGTTTGATATGCAAAGCATTCTTATTGCGCAAAAATAGGATGTCTTATTTTTGTATTCAAAACAAGTTTTCTTGTGGTAATACCTTTAATTGCTTCTAACCTAGTTTCTTGTAATAAAGCCCTCTAGAGATGTACATTAGGTTTGTTGTAATAGAACTTTTGAATTGGCATAAGTTTTTTTAGGAGTTTAACCTTCTTAACTAATGTACAATTACCCAAGTTAGCATTATTTTTATATTTGGAGCATTTGTTGGAGGAGAACCTTTTATCATATCTAAAGGCATGATGATGCTTTAACATGAATTGTTTTACCTTTTGATTTATTATAGTTGGTGCACAAGTTTCAACATTTGAAGATTCAATTTTTGATACATTTGTTTCTTCACATGTTGACCTAAGATGATTCAATTTGATTCCAAATCACAAATTCTTTTTAAAAGCACAGTGATCTCTTCATCATTCTTATCCAAACTTATTTTTGCTTTATCATATTTGACTCTTAACTCAAATTCACTAAATGTAGTTTGGTCATCATAAAAGTGTTTTTTCTATTTTTGGACATAGACCAAACACCTAATCTATTTGAGTTAGATATACATCTCCTTGCTTGTAAGATGATGACGTAGTTATGATTCTCATTTCTTCGAAGTATTCCCCATTGACTTTGGTGAAGACTTGATTTACTTCATCATCCAATCCTTCTTTTGCTTTGCCTTTCAAAACTTGCTCTGGTGCAATGAGATCTTTTCCTTTCTCCATGATGGTTATAGCTTCATCTTTATGAGCCACTATACTTAGATCACACTTGTTACAAATAGTATCATTACCAAATACATTAAGTATATATCATATTTCAAATGCAAGGTTAGATCACAAGTGTTCTTAAACCTATGCAAGGGGCTACACCGCTCTACAAGGTAAACTTGTTCGATTAACAAAACAATCAAGAAAGGGGATGAACTACTTGACTACACAATATATAGTTCACCGAACAAAATAAAACTAAGTTTTCTCGGATCAACAATTAGACAATTTGGCTATCCTATCACTCTCTAGATCAGGAAGCTAAAGGAGAAGGGTATTGTGCTCTTTCTGATGCTCAAATATGTGCTTGAAAACTTGGGAAGGGCATTCTTGATACTTCTGGTTCAAATACCCACGATATATATAAACATGACACTTCTTGAAGTCTTTAATTCTTGGACTGCCGCTCTTGTGTTACAGAAAACAGACAATCCATTACGAAACCAGTTGTAACGGGTTGCAGCCTCTTCCAATTTGCCCTTCTCTGCTTGGATGACTGACTTTTGGGCCCTCCTGGACAATAATCCATTGTGATGGATTGGCAACCCGTTATATCGAGTGTGGGATGCATTATGGTAACGCATGTCTCTGCCAATCATGTAGAAATCCCTTGTCTTCAGCTCTTCTCCTTTTCAATTTGTTACAACAGATTGGTGACCCGTTGTGACGCGTGGGCAACTCATTATGGCGGATAAGGAACACGTTGTGACGGGTTCTCCATGTGTTATGGTAACGCATGGCTCTGCCAGAGCCCTGTTTTTGCTCAAGTTGCTTGCCATTGATATCAATGTGATCATAACTTGTACATGCATGTTTGAGCCTTTACATTATCATATTGTACATGTATAAACCTACAACTCCCAAAAACTCAATTGGGCAAGGTTAATACTGATTTTTTTTACAAATTTGTCAAACATTAGAAGAGTTTAATCTAACATATAGCATTATAACACCAAGTTGGTGGTACAAGTTGCTATGATATGTTTTTCTTTAGTGATAACGTTATAACTCTGTGTAGCATTAAATAACACTATGTAGCGTTATATAACACTATGTAGCGTTATATAACGCTACTGACTGTTTTTTGCAGATTTTTGCTTCTTTCAATCTCAAATGTAATTATTCTGATATTTGTAAATAGTAACCTAGCTAAATTAATGTATTGAGCTTCATGTAATCAGCTTGTTCTTCATATCTCATATGCTCCTTGCATTTTTCTTTTAGCTTTGCTTAATCAATCCTACAAAAATACTCGAATACAAAAACAATTGTAAAATTAAAGTTTGTTTTGGAAATCGATAAATATGAAGAAATTGTTTGATACAACAAAACTAACCTGATCCCGGCCAAACTCGAGACGACTCGTAACCCGAGCTAAAGCGACACATGAGCGATCCGAGCCCGACCCTGCCCGACCTGAGACGACTCTTAATCCGAGATGGCGTGACACATGAGGACCCGAGCCTGCCCAAACTCGACCCGAGATAGAACGACACATGAGGACACGAGACTGACCCGACCTTCCCCGATTTGACCTGATATAACTTGTAAATCGATCTAATCCTATCTTGCCTACATAAAAATCTAATTTTAACAAATTAACATCAGAGAAAGTTGAGCTTTAATAACACAATTGAATAGCGCGGCCTGATCTTGTATGATTGAACATAAAACTCAAAATAAAATTCAAAAGTTGTCGGTGCAACCCGAAACACGACCCAATCCAAGACCCGAAAGTTGTCGATGCAATCCAACCCGAAACACGACCCAATCTCGCCGACCCGATCCGTTATCTGAAAAAGATCGACGCGACCCGACCCAAAATCTAATCCGATTTCACCCGACCTGAACCATGACCCGAAAGTTGTCGACACCTGACAACTCGAAATCTGACCTGACTTCACCCGACTTTTATCGACAGTCAAACTAACTCGATTCGAAGATGTTAAATTTGCCACCCCTCCACCGCACAGATCAGAGTTCTGCTGCCAACCTCTCCACCTAGTCTCGATTGAAATGTGAAAAATCGAGATGAAATAAGTGGTAAATAATCTCCCTCCTGATTTGCATGAATAAATTATTCCCAATTACAATTTCATTTTCTTCCATTTGCTTCCTTATCCCTCCAAAAGTAGTTTGATTTTCCACTAGAGACAGATACAGAGCCCCCGATAGTCCCCAATTCCCTTGATCCTGCTCCAATTTTGAAAGTTATGATGTCAATTAAACAAATGAGTTTTGCATTTATTTAACAAGGCCATCAATTGCAAGCAAGCAAGCTCATGGCTGTAATCTTTGATTTAATTGATATTGACTATGGAGTTTGTTGGGTTTGGTTTGAAAAAATAAAATTGACTTTCTTTTTTTCTCAAGTTTCAAGATTTTTACTCATGATCTTATATTCTTTGTTCTTTTTTTATTTAAAGGTGAAAAAGAGGCGCCAACTACCTTTCAGGTGAGTTGATCTACATCACACATACTTTCAACACCATTTTTTTATTTACTTGGGTATTAGAAGCAATAAATGTGAGGATTAATTCTGGTCATTTTTCGTCAGGTTCAAGTCTAGGTTCCTAGTTAGTCATTGTGAGTTATCATTTTTTTGCTTAGTTATTAGATGGTAATTTTAATCAGAGAAATAATTAAATTTGTTTCAAATGTTGTTATCTCAAGTGATTTAAAAAATTGAAATTTTCTTTAATATATATTCTTTTAAGTAATTTTTAGTTGTGACTTTGGTTTTTACAGCTTTTGCAGATACTATGCAAGTGGCTACTAATATTTACAAGTATGTGAGATCTTACATAATCAAATTTGAAATTTTAAACTCCTTTTTCCCTATAAGTTGGTATTCTTGGTAGTATTCATGACATATTATACTAATTTGTCTAATGATCAGTTTGGTACATTGAAAAAATTATATGATATAATTATGCTTGTTTTTTAATTGTAGGTTTAAATAGTGAATGACAAGGACAACAACATGCCGGAGCATAGAAAAATTAATTTGTTTTTGAAGCATTTTTCTGTACAAATTAATTAGAAAGATGTCAGTTTCTATTAGCATAGTATAAATTCTTTTTAAGTTGTTAGCATAAAATATTAGTGTAATTTATAATGAAACTACTGTGGAAATATAAAATATTTGTAATATGTTGTGAAATGATTTCTTCATTTTTTTGTGCAATGTTGAAATTTTTAAATTAGTACTAATAACATTATTGAATGTAAATATGAATCATAAATTAAAATTATTTTCATGGATATGAATTATTATTTTCGTGAATATGAGTTATTATTTCCGTGAATGATTATTTTCGTGAAGTGCCTTGTGGCCCATGAATGACCCATTAGAGGATATTTCCGTGACTAATTAAGTTCACAAGACTGATTGTTTTCGTGGTGCTCAACGAAAAAATTAGTATTTGTGTCAAGAATAGTTGCGTGTAAGTTTTTTTGTGACTATTCAACGAAAATGACCTCTTTTCCGTGATTATGTCGACGAAATTTTTTTCTTTCACAATAATACCAACAATTCTAGTAGTGTTACCATCGTGCGCCGGTAGGGCATGTCAATAGGAACAAAATCATTACATGAAAATGATAATAACTTTGAGCGCCCGTGGGATGTGCATTAGTTAGGGATATGCCATAAGCCCCCGGCCCCTGTAAAGCCCCTGTCAGTCCCGGCCCTGATCCGGCCCTTATTAAGATTTTGAAAGGGCCTTAGAAGGGCCGGGCCTTATTCCAAAAATACAAGCCCCTATTTACCCGGCCCTTTCAAGCTCCAATCTCGTCCGGCCCTTTGCAACCCTTATTCACGGCAGCCCCTCAAACCCTTTCACAATTAAAAAAAATTAAAAAAAATAGATCAAAGCCCTTATTACCCGGCCCTGATCCGGCCCTTTGCAACCCCGAGGGCCTGATAGGGGCCGGGCCTTAGAGGGGCCGGGCCTATTTCCTTAGAACAAAGCCCTTATTACCCGGCCCCTATTAAGCCCTCTTTAGATCCGGTCCTTACCCGGCCCTTTCGTAGGCCCTTTAGACCCAGCCCTTGTAAAGCCCGGCCCGACCCTTAATACTTTGCCTAGCATTACTGGATCTGAGATGTGATTGTCATTATATAAAATCATTATATGAAAATGATAGTAACTTTCATAAAGTTATTGCATTACTAGGCCTGAGATGTGCCTATAAAATTTTCGTTAAATAATAATAAAAAGTACAACCACAAGCCTATGCAGAAAATGGAAAAATGAAATACAAACAATTTTATTGCCATATATAGAAAAAAAGGTGACTCGATCGCCCCACCAATCATCTACTGAGCCATGGACACCCCACGAAACATGATATGAGTTTCGTTACAAGAAACAACCAGTCGCATCATATAATAACTCGTTAAGAACTTAAGAATTGTGACCAATAGCAGTGATATATATATATATATATATATATATATATATATTGGATTAAAAGCGGAGAAAAACCCGCCTGTTTCATTGAAACAAAATCAAACATACATCACCTACGTATCCATTTGTTTTGCCAAGAGAGCAAAACTAACAGATATCTAATATATATTCATCAGATTGAAACTAAACCTATTACAACTCACACCTACTATTTTCTATCTATTACTTGCTCAAAAGATTAAATTACTTCATCAACAAAATGTAGCTAAAGACCACCGAAATATATATATATATATATATATATATATATATTTAAGGGTGAACTTCGATGATCGAAAAGAACCCTATGGTTTGCACAATCTCGTAAGAAGAAAATCCAGCTGTTGTGAATAATGATTTCCATTCTTGCTCGTCTCGCTCTGCTCCTGTGGTTGAAGTCAGCATGAGCATATCAAATAACAACTGTGGTTCCTCGGATACATTGCCAGAAGTGCATCCCACAACAGCTTCTATAATAATCACTTTGCCTCCTGCTGACCGACTAATTGCTTCTTTACACTGTTTCAATATTTCTATGCACTTCTCATCACTCCAACAATGCAGGATCCACTAAAATAAAAATTATTTAGGAACATGAAAGGTTAAGATCGATAATCCACTAAAGAGCAATATATATAAATATATGTTTGTGGTAAAAAAAAAAAGCTTTTTAATTACCTTAAGAAGAACAGCATCCGCCGGAGGAATATAGTTAAACATGTCTCCCGGAACAAATTTCACAATCCCATCATTCGGAAGATCTTGTACCACATGGGGTAGATCCAAAACTGTGCACTTGACATGGGGATAGTTCGTAGCAATAGCTTTAGCCAGTGTGCCTGTCCCACCCCCTACATCAACTACAAGCTCTACCCCCTTGAAAATATCCCCACCTCTATCAGTTATTACATCAGTGAAGATACTGCAGGTGCTTACCATAGTATTGTTAAACATGTCGTTAAGGTTTGAGTCATGACTTGCCATCTCCCAGAAGCTGCAATTGTGTGCCATTTCAAATGGCATTTGTTTGTCCTCCTGTCTGAACGAATCACCCATGCATAAATAAGCCTTCAGCATAACATCTTCGATAACTTTCAACTGAAAACTTATAAAGGGCAGCAAATTTAACGATCCTTCGTCTGGGTTGGTTAGAAGGCGCGATGTAGACGTTAGGTCATACATGGCCACCGAATCTACACTACCACCTGCAGCTTGCTCGTAGATAAAGCCGTAGTGGGTCAGTGTGCGCATGAGGCGGCCTAAATGGGGTTTTCTCGAGTTGGGGAGGGACACAGCAGAATGGAGCTGGCTTAGGGACATGGGTCGGCCGTGGTTGCAGATTTCGTCAAGGATGCCGAGGTCTACGGCACACTTGAGAGTCGTGGGTTTGATGAAACCAAATATCATGTTCCATAGCTCTGCTACAGCTTGGGATTGGTCTCTTTCCATGCTCTTAATTCTGATCAATAGAGTTTAATTTATTAGGCTGTAGTCAGGGGCGGATCCAGGATTCTCGCCAGGGGTTCAAGATTTACGGTATTTTCCAGGGGTTCGAAATGATGGTTATTCTTAGAAAAAAATTATTTTACATGGTCATTTATGCAAAAAAATTTCAAATATATAGTCATTTTTGAATTTTTTTTAAAAAATATATGGTCATTTTTGAAAAAAAAATTTCCAGGGGGGTTCAGCTGCACCCCCCTGGTGCAAGGTGGCTCCGCCCCTGGCTGTAGTTAATGTCTTCCTGTACTATCAATTTATACTCGATATGAAGAGAAGGAATGGATCAGGATCGTAAAATAAGCGAAATTGGTTTTGTTTTCTTAACGCTAGTTATTACAAGAATTTTCGTTATTATTGTGATTACTTATACTTTTTTCCGTGGTAACTCATGCTTCGACGAAAATACATAAATTTGAGATTTGACGCTGATTATTTTCGTTGATAAGTTCACAGAACAAATATGCACGGAACAAAGTTTTGCCATTTCAGGGAAATACTCTCAACGCTTCACGAAAATATTTCAAATTTCATTTTTTCACGGAAGTAAGTCCAAGCTGCACGAAAAATTCATTTGCCCCCAATTTGTTTCTCCCCAAATTCATTCCCCCCCCCCCCCAATTTGTCACTCCCAAATTCATTTTCCTCTCATTTTTTAGCAGCTGCTTGCTTTATATTCTAGCTATCCGCTTTCATGTAGCCATTTTAGTCAAACTCATCAATCTCATTTGTCTCTCCCATTCTCCATTCTGGTAGATCATTTTCCTCCACCCAAAAAGAAGTGCAGAAAGAAACTTAACGACAAAGAGGTAAGTCACAAAATTTGAGATTTGCACGTTGATTGGCTGATGAAACCTTAATAATGGAGACGGGGGTTAGTAATGAAGATAGTCCAAATTACCATGAAATTATTAAACTTTACCAATGGAAATAGAGTAGTGCAGAATTCAAAGTTGCTTTATTAGAGTTGCTTAAACAAGCTTGTAATTTTAATTTGACAGTTGATATCAAAGTTACTTTATCAGAGAAAAATTCAACTAATGTAATTGCAATTTTATTTTATTTTTGTTCCTTTTGCTGTTGGTGTCATATGAATCTAGTAATGGAGATAGTCCAAATTACCATAGAATTGTTGAACTTTATCAATAGAAATAGAGTAATGCAATAATTAGATTTTGGTTATTTGTCCAATTTATATCATTTTAAATCATCCTTACCACTAGTGTTGGCACATTGATGGATTGTTACACAAATTTGTAATCTTTTTTGGGTAGTTGGTATCAAAGTTGCTTTATCAGAGAAGAATTCATGTAGTGTAATTACAATTTTTTTTTCTTTTTTTGTTGGTTTCATATATATATGAACTTAGTAATAGAGATAGTCCTAATTATCATGAAATAGTTTAACTTTATCAATGGATATAGAGTAATGCAATAATTGGAGTATGGTTATTTGCCCAATTTTATATCATTCCTACCATTGGTGTTAGCACATTGATTGATTCTTACACAAATTTGTAATTTTCTTTTGGTGGTTGGTATCGAAGTTTCTTTATCAGAGAAAAATTCAAGTAGTGTAATTACAATTTTCTTTTTTTTTCTTTCTCAGAGAAGAATTCAGGCAGTAATGGAAATAGTCCAATTACCATGAAATAGTTTAACTTCATTGATGGAGATAGTCAAAATTACAATGGAATAGATTTTTTCCTTGTTAGAGTATGCTTATTGTCCCATTTTATATCATTTTAAATCATTGTTATCGCTGCCTATTTTAAATCATGCTTATTGTATATTTTACTTGTAGGATCATGGTTCTGTTTCTCAGTCTGCTCAAGAAGCTCTAGGAATTACAAGTATGTAAGATCCTACCTAATAAAATTTGAAATTTTAAACTATTTTTTTCTTGGTAGTATTCATGACTGATTACACTAATTTGTTTAATGATCATTTTAGTACATTGAAAAATTATATGACCTAATTATACTTGTTTTTTATGTACGATGAATTTCATTGCATGAGTAAATAGTGAATGAGAAGGGGCAAATGTGAATGAATTGAACAATAGTTTACTAAAGCATAGAGTAATTAATTTGTTTTATCAAATACTTATTTATTGTAGATCTTAGTTGGAAAATGTATGTTAGTTTTGTTTGTAAATGAATTTGTTGTGGAGATGTAAAATATGTTTTAATATGTTGTGAAATAATTTCTTCATTTTTGTGCAATGTTGAAAATTTTAAAGTTATTACCAATTACATTATTGAATGTAAATATGCATCATAAATTGAAAATAATTATCAAATGATAACAAATGAAGTAGTGCCATTTGTTAGACATGTTTATAGGAAAATAATTATATTTGATGGAACCAGTGTGTCATTATTTTCGTGAATATGGTTTATCTTTTCTGTGAATGTGAATTATTATTTTCGTGGATAATTATTTCCGTGAAGTGCCTAGTGGCCCAAGAATAGCTCATTAGTGGATTATTTCTGTGGAAGCATTTACGTAGCTAAGTCCAAAGAAAAGATTATTTCTGTGATATTGGACGAAAAAATAGTATTTGTGTCGAGAGTATTTGCGTGGAAGTTTTTCTGTGGCTATTCCACAGAAATGACCTCGTTTTCGTGATTATTTCCACGAAAATGCATTTTTTTTCTCCCACAGTAATATCAATAATTCTAGTAGTGAGCTTCTCAGCCTAATTAAGTCAGAATACTAACTTCATTAGATGTTGCTCTCACAATTTATAACTATTTCTTCATAGAATCAAGGTCGAGAAATAGGACATCAACCCATTCCATTGAAATATGTATGTCCAGTAAGATGGTCCGACTCAACAGTCCCTTGTTTCTAGGGCTGTCAAACAGACGAAATGTCGACGAAGATCTATGGTTTTGTTTGCATTTTGTTTAATCAACGAAATAGAGAAAATTTTGTTGAACGTTTCGTTAATTAAACGAAATAGATTTTTGTTGCGATGAACGTTACGTTAAATTTAAATGTGTAAATGTTAAAAACGTTAAAGTTGTGTTGCGCTGATATTTGCCAAAAATGCGTGTTAAAGGTATAAAAATAACTGAAGTATCAATATCATACATTTACAACATATACTTTCATTCAAATTGAAACATCCAACATTAAAACATCCAACATATCAATATCATATAAGTTGAAACATATATTTCAATGGAAACATCCATATATTTCAATTGAAACATATACTTCAATTCAAAATCTTACAGAAGTACCAACATAAACAATTTCAATCCAGAACTTACACATATTATGAATGATCCTCCAAAACATTAAAATACCTAACAACACTAACCTGTACCATCTCAAGCTCAACCTGAATCTCAGCTACTTCTCAGAGTAACCAATCTCAGCCAAAAGCTAAAAATAAAAGGATTTAAAACATATAAATTCATTCATCATCATTGAAGATCACAACTTGAGATCCAAGGAGCCAACGAGATGAACTGATAAACCAGTATCATTCCAAGTTTCATCTTGTTAGGTATTTTGACATTCTTACTACAAGCAAGCAACTACCAAGTCCACAAGAAAGGTACAACTACACAACATGCCTTGCTGGCAACAAAATAACTTAAGCAAAATAGAATTACTGATTTGATGCTCCACTGTCACATATTGGATCACCATATGTCACTTCATCACAGGGCCATAGTGGATCACCAATGTCTTCACCATCCTCTACAAGTCAACATAAGTAAATAAAAAGTTAATATACAAATAATGAAGTAATTAATTAAAACAAGCAGTAGGATTTAGGGTTGAATCATACCAGTGACGCAAGCACGTAACCAATCTTGAGCACAGATGAGAGCTTCAATGCTCTCATTAATCAAGGAGCTCCTAACTGGTGACAATATTCTGCCACTAGTAGAAAAGTTGTTGTCAGATGCCAAAGTTGAAATGAGGACAATCAGAATGTCCCAGGTGAGCCTAGCCATCACTAGATACTTGGGGGACTTTATCTTCGACCATATCAGAATATCAAATTCTTCCTCCAAACTTGCATCATCCAATGCCTCAGTAAGATATTCTTCAAGCTATGACTGCTGAGGCTGTTCATGAGTCTTCTTGTCACTTATGTAACATTTCAGTCCGGCTCTTAGATCACTCACACTAGTTGATGCACTAGGCCTATAGAACAAAGAATCAATTAAGCAAGCATGTAATTAAGTTGAACAAGTAAATTGAGTAAGTAAATGAATTAAATTGTAAATCAAATGAGTTGAACAATACTCTGTGATGATTTACTGGCTTGGTTCTGTACTGATTTGGAGTGTTTCTCCAAATACTCATTGTACAACTCTTTGAGGCAAACTTTCAGATTTGAAACAAACCTTTCACAGTCCTCTGGATAAATCATTTCAAAATAATACTCTACCACGAACATCTTGCACCTTGAATCCGAAACACAAACCATGGCCAACAAAGAATTGCCACTGGTCCAATACTTGTCCCACTTAGGCAACATTTTCTTACCCATCAAAACAACAAACGGTTATGGACTAGATGCCATCTTTTTAATGCTCAAATATACCTCAGAGAACTCAAGAAAGAAGAGATTCAAAGTGGGATACTTGGTGCCACTCAACTTCGATGTGGCATTATAAAAAACCTTCAAGTTTTCCACTAAAGCACCCATTTCTTTCCACTCCATGTCTCTTGGAGCTAACTTGTACCTCTTATCAAGAAAAGCATACCTGGCAATTGATGGTCTGAGCTGCAGTGCAAGCTCCAGCATAAGATATGTGGAGTTCCAACGCGTTGGAACATTCCATTCGGGTAGTTTGTTTGGAGCCTTGACCTAACAGTAAGCAAGCAAGTAGGGTATGTATTAGGCAAGTAAGTTATGTATTATATAAGCTCACCTAACATGATTTGAAGCATACCAGTGATGCAGCCAATCTGAAGTTCTCCATTCTCCCTTGCGAATGACAAATGTACTTTATTGTTTCACGTATTTGGTGAATCTCATCATCCAACACAACAAGTCCATCTTGCAGAATCAAGTTCAAATATGGCAGCCGCATCTCTGATGAAAGATGTTTCCTTTTACAGGAAATGCCTCTTTCTACAATTCAAAGTAATAAAGTAAGCAAGCAAGTAATTAAGCAAGCAAGTAAACAAGTAATTATATCAGAGGGGTGTCCAGATTCTCTCTGATTGACACATCATTGGAAGAGGCATTGTCCAGCAAAAGATAGAAGATCCTCTTGTCCAAATTCTAGACAACTCACCTCTCCATTATGGCTTGAGCAATTTTTTTGCCAGTGTGTGGAGAGGGTAGGTAAGTAAAATTAAGAATCCTTTTTCTTATGTTTCAACTATCATCAATATAGTGACATATCAGGATAACGAACCCCCTATCCCCAGCCTTATTGGTCCACCAATCACAAGTAAAGTTGACCTTACAGTCAAGCTTGTTAAGCAACTCATACAAACTACTCTTTTGTTCTTCATAAATCTTAATACAATCATTCCTAACAGTATTTCTTGAAAAAAATAGAAATTCTGGCTGCAGGTCTCTTACAAAGACTCTGAAGTAATGGTGAGTCACAATGTTAAATGGGTACTCATGAACAATTACCATTATTGCAAGGTTGTTCATGCATGTTTTTTGGTTAAAGTACCAATTAGCAGGATGTGTCTCACATAAAAGCAAGTAAACAAGCAAGTAAGTAATCCAACAAGCAAGTAAACAAGAGAAATTGTACCTGAATTCAGGCTAGACTGCAGCATTTTCTGTAGTGCATCTATTTTTGGCTTCAAAGAAGGCCTTCTCTTGCAACCCTTCATGAAGTGATGTCTCATATCATCTAGTAATCAAGAAATCATGTCAGTTCAGTAATCAATCAGGTAATCAAGTAATAAAGAAGGTAATAAAGTGTACCTGTGCTCCTTGAATTTCCCGTTACATAAATTCTTCCACAATAGTTACACTTAGCATCATAAAAACCATCAGGCCTCATTGGACCCCTTGTGAAATGTTGCCATGCCTCAGAGGTCATTTTTTCTCTTTTTTTCTCTTTATGTTGGGACCTTCAGGTGCAGTTGCTACTGCACTAGGGTCTTGTGCTCTAGCATTTGTTTCAATTTTTTTAATCTCTTTTGGGGTAAAGTTTGGGTCTAACTGGCTATCAATTGAAGCAATCAACCAAGCTAGTAAACAAGCAATCAATTCAGTATCAGTCAATTCAAGTACCAGCATGTGAGAAAAGATCCAAGAGCCCTGAGCAAGTAATCAAGCACAGAACCTAACAAGGCAATGGGCCCTTAGCTCAGAGATTCTGGATCTTCCTCACTAGCTAGATCTTGCACCAGCAAGTAAGCAAGCTAGTGAGCAATCCATTAAGCAACCAAAAACAGGCAGTAATACATCATGCATGCATGCAACTATGGAAGCCAGTAAACAATCTATCAAGCAACTAATCAAGCCAGTAAGTCAACAAGCAAGCATGCAAGCCAGTATACATGCATGCAAGCCAGTATGCATGCATGCAAGCTAGTAAGCAAGCAAGCTATTTCATTAAGCAAGTAAACAATCAAGCAAGCAATCAAGCCAATAATTAAGCAAGTAATCAAGATAGTAAGCAAGCAAGCTATTTCATTAAGCCAGTAAGCAAGCAAGCAAGCCAGTAAACAAGTAAAAGAAAAACCATATTCTAGATTCTAACGACATGTCAGGCTAAGAAATAGAATGTACTTCAGCATTTCTAGCCATGGCAGATTACAAGATGATACTCTAAAATTGCATGCAACCAAAAAAGCAAGAAAACCGGTCAACAAAACTAACAAAAAAATAATTTCCAAAAGAAATAAGTAAAGATAAATTACCTTTGAATAGCTTGTTTGCTTACTGGCTTGCTTATTTCTCTATGTTCCTTTCTTTTGCTTTTTATTCTTTCTTTTCTTTCTTTCAGCAATTTTCTTCCACTTTTCAGAAGCTTATATAGTCTAGAATCACGATATGTCACAAGCTTCTCAGTCCCCTACCGATCTAGGACTTAGTATTGAGATGATTACCTTTTCCGACCTTTCATCCATCAATCCAACAAATTCTTTCAAGTACACAAGATCCAGACGGCTGGAACTGGAAAGGATGCAACAAATAGTTCATATCAAGGCCATTTCGCTAAGATTAAGAGGAAAAGAGGAAAACAAAATGATTAGGATCTCAGCCAAAGGGACCAAACAGGCCTGGCGACGTCACTCCACGATCGACGGCCAAGTACTGTGACTGGGAATAGTGCCAAAGAGAGAGAGCAAAGAAGAAGAAAGACGAAATGAAAGGAACATACAACAAAGAGGCAGACTGTACGTGTCGACTAGGGTTTTCACCCTTTTATCCTTAGGTTACGCGAGAGACGCGCCCCTTCAGTACCCATCTGCAATACAAAAATTGTAAAGTCGTAGAATGTTAAACGAAACAACAATCTAAACGAAACACAACTATTGATTTGTATTTTTGTTGTGTCAAGATCAGCGCAACGGCTGAGATTCTGTTGAACGTTTCATTCAGTAAACGAAACCAAAAAAACTCGGCACTTCACGTTGCATTCTGAGGGAAACGAAACGAAACACGTCAAAATAGAGAAAAATTGACATCCATACTTGTTCCCCATTTAATTTGAAAGTCAAACAAAAAGTATGGACTGGGAATCAGACGAGCGTGTACTCAAAATCCAATGAGTTTGCATTGATTAAGTAGCTACCCTAATCCACTTCACTTAAGGAGGAGAAGCAGTAGTGTACCTGAAAAGAAATCAATGAGGCTATAGAGGAACCAGACCATTGTACCACACTGAAGGATCTTCACCAAACAACACACACTTCAACACCTACATGAGGAAAGTTAGGTGTTAGCTACCTTTAGAATAAGAGAATAATAGTGCACCAGAGAGGATCAAGGAGAGGTTAATGTATGCCAACTATGTTGGCAAGCTGAGATTTTTAAATAAATTGTACAAAGAAAAAGAAAAAAATAATTACTATAACTATGGCATATTTTTAGGAAAACAAAAAAGATATACAAATCAATTTGAAGAGTATGTATATAATAATAGCTTTCATCATTTTATTTGTATCAAATATTAAACATTTCAATACAAATAAATGTGAACTAAATGGTAGAAAAACCTTACCTTCAAGATCAAGGAGACGAGAAGAGAATGAGTGCTCGATCAAGAAGGCAAAAAGGTGAGATCGATGGAAGAGAAAAAAAAAATGAAAGAAAAAGAGTAAAAATGAGTAAAATGAGAGAGTTCTATGAAAGATAAGAGAAGGGGGGAGAAAAAGAGTACAAATGAGCAAAAATGAGAGAGTTCGGAAGAGAAGAAAAGAGTTTGGATCTGGAGTAATGAGTACATAAGTAAACAATGTTGACGTCTGAACACACTGTCTGAATGTTGTGTTTACACGTGATGTCTCTTGCGTTCACAACTTGAAATTTCCCAGCTATTGAGAGAACACTTCGTCTGAACGCAACGTTTAGACGTTTTCTTTGCGTTCAGATCTCGGCAAATTCTCCCAATTTTATCTTATTCTCTTTGTGAATGCATGTATTTTCTTTAAACCTATGTATGTTAGCGTTCAGAAACAAGGGTCATGGATGTCAAACATTTGAAACAAGAATTTTTAGTGGTAATTCTTATTTTTTCGGGTTAAACAAAAAAAATCCCACCTCAATAGGCCCAACAATGCTCTCATTTCTCTTCTACAATCTCTACCCGACGAACCTCAGCCTCTTTCTCCCCATCCCTGTACAGCAGGCTCGGCCACATCCTCGTCCATTTGCTCTTTCTCCCTATCTTCCACTACAGAAAGCCCAACCACATCCTCATCTTTCTCTTACTCACTTGGGAAATGGCCTAAGCTACTAAGCTGACACTGTGTCCGTCTCCCCCGACTCGCCAAATTCTCTTTATCCTCCTCTTTAGTCTGAACAGCAGGGCCCACCTGCTCATACTCTCGTTCTGCCTCTCTTCCACACGTTGCTCTTTTTCCATCTTTTTTTCTCCTTCTTTGTTTCTCTTTGTGATAATTTTGTGATAATTTTGTGATTATTTAAATTTGTGATTATTTAGAATTGTGATTATTCAATCACTCTTTAAAAACTACGGGTGATCTCAAAAAACACAAACCCCCCCGCCACCCCCCCCCCCCCCCCCCCACACAAACTATATCCCGCATAGAAATTGTTAAGTTAATTTAGTTGAATAAACATACATCTCACTAAAGGTAAATAAATTCAGTGAAAATTAACTTAATAGTTCGTATAGTTAATTTTATTGGAAGAGAAAATTGATACAAGTGCAGAATAACATTTGGAAGAAGCTCCTACTCTATCGGTACGAATATGCAAGGATATCAAATATGATAAAATAGCTTATCTTTTTATTAAAAAAAGAGTTAATTACAAGAACAGTAGTGTGTAACTTAATTCAAGCATACAAGATATTATTTTTTCAGACAAAAAAATGAAAAAGATCCTTCCAAGACCAATGGCCCTTGAGGGTGTTCCCTGTCCTGATTTGATATAGACTGTTTTCTCGCAAAAGAGACCCCCGTCTCCACCTCCGTCTCCATCTGTGCCACCTGAGATGTCGGTGAAGAGTATAGAGCCGAGAAGCATTAATATTGAAGCCCTGACGTAGTATTCTACCTCATGATCGTCTGCTTCTGGGTGCGGTGCAATGCTTTGTCCTCGAACTCTCTATTCAGCCATGATATTTGAATGCCTATCTTGCTATTATTGAATGTCTGGTTGTCCACTTCTCGGCCAAGATATTTCCTTATCATTCGTGGCCAATGGCACTCTTTGTGTTCCTGTTCATGATATGTTGATGTTCAGTAACCTATCATTAAAATCGGTGTTATTAGTATTACTACTATCCATAACACCACTGATATTAGTACCAAATACATACCTTAGTATCTGACATCTACTGTTGAACTGCTTAGGCCATTCAACAGAGCGTGCCACTATCTTTGTCTCCATCTTCGTCTCCAGCTCTCCAGGCAGGGTCTTCGTTGCAGTGTAGAGCTTGGCTGAAACTTGGAGACACAAGCAACCATTGACAAATAGCCTTCTTTTCTATCCCACTCATTCCAATTTGAAGCAGCATGCATTCTTCATAATTGGACTCATGCTGCCTCATGATTAACTGTATTACAAAAGTGAAAAATAATATTATAAGATAGGAATGACTTTTCTGTTAAATAACAAAAATATAATAAAAAATACAAATCAATTGGAAATAAGGAAACTACAGTCATGTTATTCTTTTGGCATAATATTGATCTAGCAAACTGCAATATATGGATTTGATCAACTTGAAACCCTGACAAAATGTGAAATTGTTGTTGTGGGAATATAGAAAATCTATACCATGAATCTGATATCAAAATTAAAAAAGATATCAATATAAGATGTCATAATCCGCGCAAACAATATTTGCGGGATATGAAAAGCCTAAATAACTCACTCGACGGAATAGAAGGAAATTATGTACAATCAACACTTATCCTTTTTTTAACAGTAATCACTTGCAGGTTAATGAAACCTTCAAGCCTCAAAAGCACCGACATAATAGGACAACAACAACATAATCAAGGATGACATGTGAATTCGACCCACCAAATAGAAAGGATTGAGCCCAATTGACAACAACAAACAACCAAATTTGAAAAATCAATGAACCCCTAACCACTAATAGAATGATCGATTAATCTGGGTTGTCTTTGACTATCAGTAACAGGGTTAAACCGAACTCCAATTTGAAAAATGTTGTTCTGGCACACAATAACCAATAATAATGGTAAAAGGCAGCTGTCACTAAACTAACTTATCTAATTCAATCCAAATTCAATCTACCATTCATCAATGAAAAATAAAGCATGGTTACCTTAAAAGGGGTGAATCGGGTATGCATCAAGCTGGCTTTCGCTCGGCCCTCAATCCTCCCCGTCTGTTTCTTCGGAAGATCCGACAAACACTTACTCCGATCTCTCTTTCTCCTCTGGCTTAGGTCCCTAATCATACAAGGAATTCAAAGTTAAGGCTTTACACATCCAAAATCATGTAGAAAAAAGATAAAGGTTCACCTATTTCGAGTGATATCTTTCTCGCAAGTAGAAAAAAGAATCGCACGATCAACCTCGCCTTGTAGTTTATCACAGACTATCGCTCTCTCCGCAAAGATTAAAAGGAAGGAACAGACTACAGAGACTTTGTATAGATCTCCGCCGATTTCTTAAAAGCAGGGAGATAACTAGGGTTTCAAGTGCAAGTAGGGTTTTTAAAGAAAGGTGTTTCCATTTCTGAGTCGAGATGAGACGCTAAGCCTTGCTTTGAGTGACACCTGGCGAGTCCTCCTTGGTTGTGGGCTTTTCCCATAGACCAGTGGCCCATATTTCAGGCCCAAGGCTTGCTTGGTTTAGACACATAATTGGGTCAAATAACTTGGGCTGCTCGATATCAATTGGAACGGTTTATTATATTATATATACCTTGACCAAGAAGCCCGGATGGCTCATTGTCGACCTTTGGATCAAACCGAGTAGGATATTAGGATGTTTCCAGCACAGCTCCTACATCTCAAACCCAGTTTCAGATCATATTTAAACATGTGTGAACTGTGAAGCAGGGAAATGGGACATAGCATACTACCCACAAGGTTACCGGTGGAAACGGATCCGCTGCCATTATTTCAATGACAGAGTGTTATCATTAAGTGGCTGACAGATGAGACCCACAAAATAATGAGACTCTCTGATTCAAATCTACTGATACGGATTCGGTTACTGGTTACACCCTCCTGGTAGTCTGGTACATCTACAGTCTACACCTTACTACCTTAGCTGCCACAAGCCATTAAATATGCAGTCTCAACTTCCCTTTCCAACACTTGCTCTGCAGCTCATGCATCTCCATTCATCCTTTTTCTGGACAATTCAATACAATAAATGAAGCTTATTAAAGGTGATAAGCATATAAACGTCTCGCAAAACAATAATTTAGCTGGTTGAAAATTCACGATTTTTTTCTTTATTTTCTACTTTTTGGACTTCTGCAAGAAGGGCAAAAATGGAACCTCAGTTATAACAATCATAGCCAGAATTTGACATCATAAAGTGCAAGAAAAAAATAGGTAAAATATAATAGAGACCTAGCACCTTTTGTTAATTATACATCTAAAAATATACTTTCTTTGGATCATAAAATGCGTGTTTAAAATTACGCACTTCTTCACTTGTGTCTGTGGTTAATATTCACTCTCTTTGACTGATGTTCGAAATTTTTTGTGTGCATGTTGCTTTAATTTATAATGTATATTCATCAGATAATCAACATTTTTTTTCACCTGAATTCTATCGAGTGTCCCTGTCAGCAGTAAAACCTAATACATTAGATAAATTTGAACAAATGAACTAAAATTAGTGTCATGAAGAAAAAAATAAAATAAAATAAAATGGTACAACAAAATTGTGCAAAAGAAATCTGTAAGGATACTCTATTTCATAATTTATATGTTTGCTTGGGTGGACATGAACAAGGTTGCCAATCAACTTTGTCATATATGCTGAAATCAATGAAATATTTAAATGAATCGGCGTCTCTTGCAAACATTTTTTTTAGATAATACAATTAAGAGCAAAAAAATCAACAACAACAACAAAATCTTTTGTCCAAACAAGTTGGGGTAGGCTAGAAATGAAGCCTATATTTAATTTAATTTTCACAAAATTGGCTTTTTTATGTTGGCTTGCCAAGCCTATCACAACCCTCCTCCTTTCTGGACTTGAGACCAGCTAAATAAAAAATAGGCCGAGTTATCTAGTTAAGAGCAAAAAATATCAAGAACTAATTATTCAGATAATATACACAGCAAAAGGAACCTTTGATTATATTGTAAGATCATTTCCTTTGAACTTCATCATATTGAGCCCCAATTTCTATCGGTTGGCTCCCTTGCCTATTTGTTGTCCAACCTGCTTGTTCATTTTCTTTGCCAAATCATGTAATATGTCTTATTGTTAATGACAAAGATTGTAATCGGATGTCCAATATAAAGATAATACTTGAAAGCAATTTAGCTCAAGGTAAATAAAGTAGCTCTTACAAATAACATATGAGGTAAAGCCTTACAAAATTCAATATTCTGTATCGTCAGCAATGACTCCATTAAAGACCTTCAGGGCAGTGCACTGGTTGCCAGTATTCCCAGATTTATTGTAAGCCAGCTTCATGTCAACTGAAAAACAAATCAAGGTCAACGTTCTGTTAAAATTTCATTAAGGCAGAATTGAACATTCTAAATTACTTTGGGCAATATTACAACTAATTCAGGCATGACAGTCAGACACTGATTGTGTTTGTACTGTTCAAGTCAGACAGAACTAATTTTCTAAGAATTTCCTCAGTGTCCTTTCGATCAAAAGTATTCATATTACAATGGTAAACAGGGTTGCAATTTTTATTTCATGTACTGGTGGAGTCTATGTGATCATTATGCTTTTCATTACATTTGTGTGTTCAACTTCTGAATTCTTTTATATACTAAATTGTGTAGTTGGAAATGATTTTGTATCAGAAAATCTGAAAAAAGAAAAGGCATTAGATGACAAGAACTCAGAAAGGCCCCTCCCTCTCAACAATTTGAATTAGATCTCCAAACTTATTTGACCAAACTTTTACAAAAGTTTAATTTGCGGCTTCCAAACCTGATGTTCTCAATTAAGACCAATCCTCTTCACTGGTCCCACCAAATGAGCCTAGCTCGCTATCACTTGTACCTGCAATTGAGCTGCCAGAAGAGTACTCGCATATTTGTTTTCCTTTACCCGAGCTGCAGGGACGCCCTTTTATCGAGCCATTCCAAAGCCGTTTTCTACTATGCGTAGGTAGTTGCTCCCCTTTAATGTACTCTTGGGATTTTTCAGTAACTGACAGGAGCCAGTCCAAATTATAGTCATCCCCAATTGTTGGCAATACCGTTCGCAACTCATCATTCTTTATGATACTAGAACTAAATATTTCCCCAGAGTCACTTCTTACAAACTTGTCCTTGTTGGAATTGTTAGGTTCTTCACATTGGAAATTACCCGCATCTACAAATGCTTCGAGCTCATTATCTGTACCAGTATCTCTTTTATCTGACTAAACAAGAGACAATATAGAATTGTAATGATTTTGAGATTAGGCTTGCCCCATTTTTAATCAGTAAATAGACTCAATTCTTTATCATAAATTTAAATATATTTGAAAAACTAGAATTGTACCTTGTCTTCAAAAAATTTCATCTGGTTTGTCTCCCAATAGCATAGGCGGGGGCAATTAGTTACTTTTAAGATTTGAAGATGAGTGGGGACACGTTCATCTAGTGGGAGCATCAGGGAGTGGCATTCATCCAACTCAAGTTCTCTGAGAAATACTAAACCAGTAAGTCCAAAAAGATGTTTTAGATTTTTGCAGCCCTTTACAACTAGGACCTCCAATAAAGGCATCAATTGAAGATTAACATACATCACGTTTTGCGAGAACCCAATTTGTAATGTTTTCAGTGAATGGAAAGCCGCATTATTTAACAAGGATTTGTTTATATCTCCCAACAAAATTAAGCTTGCAAGGGAAGGGAAAATCGTAGGAACACTAGCCAGCTTGTTACAATGAATTAAAACTAGCTTCTCCAAAGAGAGAGAAAGGTATTCAGGCAAGCACATTAGAGCATTGCACGACACAATTTTGAGGCTTCTGAGGGAACAAAAGTCACCATAGCTTACTCCAAACCATTGAAACCATTTGGGCATGTACTTGAATTCAAGATTATTTAGTGATGGAAATGCTTTATTTTGTCCATCATTGTGACAAAACTCGTTTCCCACATACTCCACAGTTAACATGCACTGAATTGATAGATCTCTAAGAGATGGCAATTGACCAAGAGGAGGAAGAAAGTTACAACTTGTTTTGCGGTTGCCAAACAAAACTACCTTGACCAATCTGGAGTACGAGGAATCACCTAACCACTTGGGATAACTAAAACCAGGATAATTATACATCTCCAAGACTTGAAGGTTTGGTTGAGGTTTAAGGGCCTCAAGCACAAGACCGTGATCTACATTTGAAACTAGACCATGGGACCAATCTAACATCAATGCCTGAAGGTGTTGCTTGCTGAACAAATCAGCTAGCACAACATCCTTTACATGCAGGACATTATCCAAACCAGTAATGCGAAGCTGTCCACGCAGTTTGCTTAATTTTCCCATTTCAGACACTTGACAACCCGAGTTAATTCCAATATTAAACACAGGTAACGTTTCTAGGTTTGTTAGATGGCAGATTCCATATGGCATGCAAATGTTTGACCATTTTTCCACAATAAGATGTTGTAGATTAACCAAGTTTTTAATTCCTTTGGGTAGCTCTTGTAAAGGGCAGCCAAACAAATCCAATGTTTGCAAGTTATACAGATATCCAATAGATTCTGGGAGTGTTGTAATCTTTGTCTTTGCAAGCCCCAAGTAACGCAATTGCTTCAAGTTACTGATTGAGTATGGCAAGTTGCTTATGCCACTGTTGCTAAAATTCAAAACACGAAGTGATCTCAAGTTTTGGAACAATCCTTCATTCAGCTTGATACTGATATCTTTCCCGAGCCATGGATTTACAGTGTTAAATATTTGCAGCGCCCTGAGCGAGCTTGATTGTTGTATTGAACTAAGGTCAATGGATGTTGGCAGTTCATTTACCAAGACAGACAGATATCGGCTTTTATTGCAAGAGGAATTCAAGGCTTCGGCATTTAACTTTCTAAATGACTCCCCAGCAACAAACTCTGCAAGTTTTCGCACAAGGTCATGCATGAAAAAAAAGCAACTATTCTCATCATACTTGACTATTTGAAGCAGAGACCTTCGCTGCATGTCATCAAAGTACTGGTGACCAGCATTTTCTGCTGATCTTCTATTTTCGATCTTAAGGAAACCCAAGTAAGACCAAAATTTTACTGTGTTTTCCTTGAAAAAGACGCAGTTTTTTGGAAACAGGCTAAAGGACATGAAGCATTCTTTTAAATTCTCTGGCATGCAATCATAGCATAAACGGAGAGCAGGAAGAACCTCATTCAATCCGACTTCCAGCTCCCACAACTCGCTTTCCAAAACAACTCTCCAAAATTCTTCTTTTGGTTCAAAACGGAGAGCACATCCAAGTGCCGTGATAGCTAAAGGTAAACCTCCACATTTTGTTGTAATTTTCCTTCCAATTTCTAACAAATCTGCCTGTCCACCAAGGTCTTGGTTCTGAAAGGCTACTTCCCTAAACAATTGCCAAGAATACTCTTGATCTAGGCACCTTAGGAAATAATAAGGAATGGTTTGCATAATCTTAGCTACTTTCTCATTTTGTGTTGTTACTAAAATTGTACAAGATGGAGAACAATAGAATGGGGCTCGTAGTAAGTACCACAGGCTGGGCTTTTCATTCCACACATCATCTAGAACAAGTAAAAACCTCTTTTCCCTTATTTTCTCCTCAAGTATCCTTTGCAGATCATCAAGCTGCACTGTTTCGCATGGTTTTTTAGTTAGAGATGTAATAATTATTTGTGTCAAGGCAGGAACATCAAATTCTTTAGAAACATAAATCCATACTTTCATGTCAAAGTGCGAATCCAATCTAGGATCATTGTAGACCAACTGAGCAAGCGTAGTTTTCCCCACACCTCCCATCCCAACTATTGGTAAAACACACGGTCCATTCTGATTCTTACCATCGTCACCATGTCTGTTTAGCAAAATTGCAATGATATTCTCTTTATCTGGTAACCTTCCACAAATATTTGGCTCATAAACTAGGGAACTACTAGGAGGCCGTGTGTTTATGTCACGACTCTGCCTCTTTGCCCCATCACTCTCTACCAACCTCAAATTATCCCACTCCCCAACAATCTCATCAAATTTCTCCCTAATTTTCTTTGTTCTCGCTGACATCTCCTCAGGCACTGGAACGGAAACATCAATAGAGGAAAGATCAGTAGTTACCTTCATTTTGTTCCGAGCCTGCACCTTGGCATGGATGACCTCATATTCATATTCTTCGACCAGATCCTCTGTGTCATATGCTACCTCCCTTAACTCCTCAAGGCGGTGCTTCTCTGACTGATTTAGGATGCCTTCTTCTGGGGCATCAAGGAGGACAGATTGTATCCTCTTCATTGTTCGCTCGAGACGGTTCATATCCTCTTCAAAATCTGAATTCGATGATTCACCAGATGTGATAACTACTTGTGACCGAGGTACAATGGACAATTTATCGACTGTCCACTTTAACAAACCACTAGCAAGCTTAAAGGCCATCTCTTTTCGCACCTTTTTGTGATACAATTGTTGCTTCTGGAAAAAAAAAATGCTATTTGGTTTCGAAGAGATCGAGAAATTGAGTTAATGGTCTTTTGGTGATAATGTTTTTTAAGTGGTAAGCAAAATGCCGACCAATGACTTCATTAAAATAAGCAAGTAGCAGTCTTAATTCAAAGCATTGCAAAAGATTCTTTGAAGCCATCTTTTCTAACAAGAGCAAGTGGGACAGACTCTTGTTACGTCTGCATCCGATTAGAGGAGAAAAAAGAAAAGAGCAAAATGAAGCTTACCAACCACCAGAGGATTAGAACCGGAATGGACCAGAAGACTCACGGAGATCCTTCCTTTGATATTATCGTTGAAGATGGCGGTTCTTTTGAGCCATTAATGAGCTGATGAGGCCTGATCTCGCAAGATAGCAATTATTTGAGATTTTCAAAGAAGGTAACTGTTTGAGCCATTATCGTTTGGAGTTTTGTTGATCGGATAAATATAGTGATGAATTGTACGGGTTGATTTGAAGTTTTCGAATTCGTCATTGTTAACGATTTAACAATTCAAGATTTATTGAATCAATTTGAATAGTAAAAGAGTGTTTGTTCGGAATGGCGTTCTAATATCATGAAGAAAATAAAGAAGAAGAGTAATAAAACTAATTTGATTTTATTGAATTCACTCATTTTTTACAATTATGTAGAAGACAGCTCATATAGGCAAATGGACAACTCCAGTGTACCGAGAAATGGAGAGATATAATGCAGTTAGTTAGGAATTAGTTTACACTGCTCAAACACTTATGTACTCGGTTAGCTGTGTGTATATATATGATCATAGTAGCTCATTTTGTAAGTGATTGAGATTAATTAATAACAGATACAATTCTCATCTCTTCTCCTCTTTTTTTACTCTTCTATTCTATTCTCGTTTAAGAACTTTCATGGTATCAGAGCGTAAGAAAGCTCACGCTTGATCAAGAATCAAGATTTGATATCCATGGCAGCTTCCAATACTAATCTAATCCAGTTTACACACCAAATTCATATGACACTCACACACGACAACTTTCTTCTCTGGAAATCTCAGATACTACCAGTTCTTAGAGGCTATGGCCTTACCGATTTCCTTGATGCTTCCAAATCTCCAGCAGAATTCACCATCGGAGAAGGAGGAGCTCGTGTCACAAATCCTCAATTCAAACTGTGGCATCAACAAGATCAGCTAATTTTGGCTTGGATCTTCAGTTCTATCTCTGCTTCATTACTTGCACAGGTTGTTTGATGTGAAACGTCAGCTTCTGTTTGGGCAACGCTAAATCAGATTCATTCTTCTCAGTCTATGGCCAAGATTCTCGATCTCAAGCTTCAATTGCAAACTACTAAGAAGGGAGGTTCTACCTGTGCTAAGTTTCTTCAGCAAATGCAAGGAATTGTTGATCAATTGCGTAGCATTGGTACAGATATACTAGACAATGAATTGGTACTCTACACTCTACAGGGATTAGGATCTGATTAAGAGAATTTCATTACTGCAATATCAATGTGTTTTCCTTCTCCGTCTATGCTAGAACTCACAAACCTCCTTCTTGCACATGAAGCAAGAATTCTCACAAATCTCAGAGCTTCCTCCACAACATCAGTTCACTTGACATCTGCTGCTGACACAACAAGTTCCAATGCTTCAACCTTTTATGCTCAAAGCTTCAAGAATTCTCAAGATCAACAGTCACAGCAAACCAATTTCAATTATAGAGGTCGTGGTTACAAAGGAAGAAATTATCAGAGAGGAAGGGGAAGAGGTCGTCAGAATGCTTCATCTCTTGATCAGACTCAATGTTAGATCTGCAATAGAAGGGGGCATACTGCTCTTGACTGTTACAACAAGTTTAACATCAAATTCACTGGGCCCACACACTCTCCTCAAGCTCTCCTGGCAGAACCTGACATGATCTTAACTTCTAACACCAACAATTCCTCTCAGACACCTTGGTACATTGACTCAGGAGCATCCACTCATGTCACTTATGATATCAACAACCTGAGTTCATACCAACCTTACTCAGGATCTGAGGCTGTGCACATTGGCAATGGGACAGGTTTGCAAATTGCACATAAAGACTTCTCTCTTCTTTCTACTCATCACAAGCCTTTAATCTTAAACAATGTTCTTCATGTACCATCCATCACTAAGAATCTATTAAGTGTATCTCAGTTAGCACTTGATAACAATGTATTAATTGAGTTTTCTTCAAATTCATGTTTTGTCAAGGACCAAGCAACACACAGGATCCTGCTGCATGGCACATTACATAAAGGGCTGTATCAACTCAACTCCTCTCATGGTTCTTCTTCTTCACATCAAGCTTTGCAAGTCACTCATTCTAGCAGTGATCTTTGGCATTACAAATTAGCGCATTGTTCTCATTCTGTTGTAGATAGGTTGAATAAAAGCCATGTTATTTCTACAAACTCTTCCAAATTTTCTGTATGTTCAGATTGTAATAAAGCTAAGGCACATAAATTGCCATTTTTATCCTCTGAGCATTCTGCATCTAGCCCCTTAGAAGTTATACATTCTGATTTATGGGGCCCAGCTCCTGTTTCATCAAATGAAGGGCATAGGTATTATGTTCTTTTCATAGACGAATTCTCTAGATTTACTTGGATATACCCATGTGCTAACAAGTCTGATGTAGCCAGCATCTTTGCCAAGTTCAAAACCAAAGTAGAGAATTTATTATCAGCCAAGATCAAAATATTTCAATGCGATGGTGGCACAGAGTTCAAACCACTATTTAGGGAATATCCAGAGATTACATTTCAAGTTTTTTGCCCATATACCCCTGAGCAAAATGGGTTATCTGAGAGGAAGCACAGGCATGTGGTTGAACTCAGTCTGGCTAATATCTTTTATGCCAGTATTCCCTTACAATATTGGAATTTTATTTTTTAGAGTGTTACCTTTGTAATCAATAGGCTACCATCCTCTACTACATCAGACATGTCACCCTTTGAGAAACTTTTCAAACAAAAACCAGATTACAACATGTTTCACATTCTAGGTTGTGCCTGCTACCCTCTTCTTAGACTCTATACTGAGCACAAACTGGAATCAAGATCTCAACTGTGCATTTTCTTAGGGTATTCCAATATTCACAAAGGATACTTATGCCTTGACCTCAGACAAAAATGGTTTATGTCTCTAGGCATGTTAAGTTTGATGACACAAATTTACCCTTCAAATCTTTGGCTCCTTGCAAGATGATTCTCAAAGTCCTCAGGCTTCTATTCCTATCACACTCACTGTTCTTCCTGAACCTGTTTTAGATGAAACACCAGTTGTGCTCTCCCAAAATGACACATCTTCTTCTTCTAATACTTCTCACCCTGTGTCTCACTCTTCTCATCTCATGGTTACAAGAACTCAAACAAGGTCTCTTAGGCCAAGGACATTCCCTGATCATGAGATCTACAATGTTGATACTCAGAAGGACTTATCCACAAAAGAACCAACCTGTTATACACAAGCTGTCAAATGCCCTCAATGGAGAGATGCAATGGCTAGTGAGTTAACTGCCTTGGCCAAACACTCAACTTGGGAATTGGTTCCAAAACCTTGTGATGCACATGTCATTGGTGCTAAGTGAATTTTTAAACTCAAGTATAAACCAGATGGCTCTATTGACAGGCACAAAGCCAGATTAGTGGCCAAAGGCTATAGTCAACTTTAAGGGATCGATTACTTTGAGACTTTCAGCCCAGTAATCAAACCAGTCACTATAAGGGTAGTTATGTCCATTGCTCTTTCTCAAAACTGGCCAGTTCATCAACTGGATGTCAATAATGCATTTTTGCATGGCGATTTGGATGAGATTGTTTACATGGAACAACCACCTAGCTTTCCTGATTCAGTGTACCCACATCATGTGTGCAAGCTCAAAAAGGCCTTGTATGGTCTCAAACAAGCACCAAGGGCATGGTTTTCCACTCTACAGCAGTTTCTCCTTTCTCAACATTTTGTTGCTGCCAAATCTGATCCTTCCTTGTTTGTATTCTCTTCTGGCTCCATTCTCATATATATCCTCATATATGTAGATGACATTTTGGTCACATGCAACAATCAAGAAGCCATCTCCCATCTTCTTGTCAGATTGCAAGACAAATTCTCAGTCAAAAATCTTGGTGCCCTCAATTACTTCTTAGGAATTGAAGTAACTCAAGTACAATCTGGATTACATCTGTCTCAGTCTAGATACTTGACAAATATTCTTGAAAAAAACTCTATGAGCACTGCTAAACCCTGTAATACCCCTATGCAGACTGGTCAGCAACTTTCAAAATTTGCACAACCATGGAAAATCCTCATCTTTACAGATCAATAGTTAGTGCCTTGCAATATGCAACAATTACTCGACCTGATCTCACATTTGCAGTTAATAAGGCTTCACAATTCATGGCTAATCCCACAGACTTACATTGGCAACTTGTAAAGAGAATTTTGAGATATATTAAAAGGGCAATCTCTCATGGTCTTCAGCTTACTTCTGTCACACAGCACAATCTTCATGCTTACTGTGATGCTGACTGGGCTGGTTGCCCCGATGATAGGCATTCAACAACTGGTTTTGCTGCCTATCTAGGCTCTAATCTCATCTCATGGTATTCCAAGAAGCAAACTATAGTGTCTCGATCATCAACAGAATCTGAGTACAGAAGTATGGCTGTCACTACAGCTGAAATTGCTTGGATCAACTCTTTACTCTCTGAACTTCATTGTTTACCAAAACAACCTCCAATCATTTGGTGTGACAATCTAGGGGCCACTTTCCTTGCTTCTAATCCTGTTTTGCATGCACGCACCAAGCACATTGAACTTGATTTTCATTTTGTGAGGGAAAAAGTTCAAAGTGGTCAGCTGGCAGTCAGATTCATCTGTTCTGCTGATCAATTAGGGGATTTCTTTACCAAACCTCTATCCAAATTAAGGTTTCATGCTCTCTGTTCCAAGCTTCACGTTTGTGCCAATCCGTTTAGCTTGAGGGGGCGTGTAGAAGACAGCTCATATAGGTAAATGGACAACTCCAGTGTATCGGGAAATGGAGAGATATAATGCAGTTAGTTAGGAATTAGTTTACACTGTTCAAACACTTATGTACTCGGTTAGCTGTGTGTATATATATGATCATAGTAGCTCATTTTGTAAGTGATTGAGATTAATTAATAACAGATACAATTATCATCTCTTCTCCTCTTATTTTACTCTTCTATTCTATTCTCGTTTAAGAACTTTCAAATTACAATGGATATATATATATATATAGAGGAGGGATCCGTAGCCGCCAAACTTCCAACCGCTCGCAATCGCTCCATAATAGCAAATGTAAATGACCGATCCGAACCGTTGAAAACATTCTCCATATTAATATAGACTTGGAAACCAAATTTTACATTTTTTTGAATTTTTGTACTATTTTATCGGATGGATTGAAAATTTATTTATCTAACGATTTACAAATATCCAATTTTAAACCCTTCCGATAAAATAGTAAAAAAATTCCAAAAATTATAAAATTTGGTCTTCAAGTCTACATTAGTATGGAGAATGTTTTCAACGGTCCGGATCGACGATTTACACTTGGTATGATGGAGCGGTTGCGAGCGGCTACGAAATTGATGGCGGCTACGGATCCCTCCTCATATATATATATGTATAGTATATACATATATATATATATATATATATATATATAGAGAGAGAGAGAGAGAGAATATGATGGCATTCGTGTGACAACTAAGCAGTCTAATTAATTGACTAATTGTTGTTTTGTAACAAACTCTTCTAACAAACTTGTTTAGTTCATTCTGTTATAACGGTTTTGAATTTGTTGTCTTGGTTTTGCTCTTCATTCTTGTAATGATTGGAGCTATAACTCGTCAAGTGGTAAGACTAGTTCGACAAGTGTTAAGACTAACTCCTTTGGTGTTGAGACTAGTACCTTTGGTATTGAGACTAATTTTTTTGTTGCTGAGGCTAACTCTTTTGGTATTGAGACTACTTCATTTGATATTTTAGGTTCTACATATTCATTTCAATAATAATCGAATGATTCACATAATTTCGAGATCCGTATGTATAAATTTCCATATTATATAAGCCATTTAAATGATATTTCGTGACGATGTATTTCGGCTTATGTGAATTTGGGGAAGGCGAGGTGGAATTCATATCCGCTGTTATTCCGAGAGAACAATAGGGTTATGTTATTTTACATCCAACCGTTCATTTTCGATCTTGCAACTTTTATAATACAGCGGATCCCGTGCAGCTCATTTGTATCGTTCGTATAAATCATACGGTCAGCAGCAGAATAACAGATTCCTCAGAATAACAATTGATACGGACTCAGGCGAGGTGAGGCAAAACCCCATAATTTGAGAAGTTGCGCCGAGACGTTATGTTTTAACTTTCAAGTGATACTTAATTATTTTTTAGCTCACACCTCTTAACAAATTCTTCATATGACATTTTTTAGCTCATATTTCTTTTTTTCAAGTTTTTGACCGATTGATACACACGACTCGTTATGGCTGTGTGTAGTGTTGATCATACGGGTAGGTACGGATTGCTCGGGTCACGGGATGTACGGGTTAAACAGGATGGACGGGTTGAGTTTGGGATGATGACCCAAACTCGCTCTTTGACCCGTCGAGTTGGGCTCAGAGGCGAATTTAGGATTTTCGTCAGGAAGGGGCAAGATCTATATTTTTTCGGGGGACAAAATTAGACACATTTTTAAATATACATGGTTATTTTACAAAAAAAATTCAAATCGTATAAATATACAAGGTTTTTGGCAAAAAAAATTCCAGGGGCGGCTGCCTCCCTGGCCCTCTCTAAATCCGCCCCTGGTGGGGCTGGACGGGTTAAGACGGGGCGGGTATAGGTATGTCACAAATTTATTGTTTTTTACTTTTGGGTGGGCCGCACGAGTTGGGCGGTTTGGGGCGAGTTGAGACGGGTTGAGGGCATGTTACGAGCGGGTTTGGGCGGATTGGGACGGGTTAGGGGTTACAGGTCACACGCGAGGGCGGGTTGGAGACGAGTCAGGAAGGGACGGGTTAGCACGGGTGAAATTTCGAAGGGCGATCCAAACTAGTATGAAGCCCGCCCTTGGCAAGAGTACGGGCAGGCACGGATTGGGTCCAAGGGCAGGTTCGGGGGGCGGACGCGAGTCGGGTTGACCCATACGAGTTTTGTCACAACACTAGCCGTGTGTTATACAAATGGTCCAATTTTTGCTCCACAAGTTTCAAGCTTGTTAATTTAATTAATAATTATTACTTTGAATATTTAAAAAGGTTAACTGGCACTTAGATACCATAATCAATATCGAGTATCGATGCACATGTTATTATGGAATTTGTTTGAGTTATTATGCATGTTATTTTTTGTACTGAAATAGTTATGCATGTTATTTTGTTAACATGTGTAATAATTTTCTCAGTACAAAATAATATGCATAATAACTCAAACAATATCGATAATAATATGTGTATTGATAGCCGATATCGATTGTGATATCTACTAAATATTTTCCTTAAAAAGAATAACTAGGTTATTCTCGAATTGGAGCCCACCTATCAAATGCCGACACATAGAGCAACAACGCTCTATATATATTTAAGTAATGTATACTTTTTACCCGTGGAATTAACAACTGTCTGGAAACGGATCAGCTGTCATTATTTCGATGTCAGCCCGCTGCCATTGAGTGGCTGACAAGTGAGACCCACAAAATATGGGACCCTTCTGAATCAAATCACAGCCTTTTAGATTGAAGGCAGCGGCCCACATTTAATGGCAGTGAAATAATTGTAGGAAAATAATGACAACAGATGCGGATCCACAACTCTCTTGCTCTCCGAAATGAAAGATGGCACCTTTTTCTAGTGGCAAAATACACTCAAGGAAAACGGTCGTTAAGGCTTATTATTCGTACGATTAGTCGTTGGCAGTAGGTAAACCGTCGAGCGCATTTCATTTTTGAAAACACTAATCTACACTAGTCAGAGAATCAAGCTTCGCGTGAGAAATCAAAGCAAAATGTAGGAGCGAGTTTTTTTTAATATACAGTAGAAAACATTGTACTTCTTATTTTTGATAGCACGGTGATCTTTACAGTGCCGCTCCATATCCGAAATTGATATATGTTGGATAACATAGATTAATATTTAGAAAATGAAATTAAAAATTATAACATAAAAAAATTATCATATCGTCGAGCTTTGACATCTCTCTTGTCGGATGAAATGCAGCGCATTCAGAATAAACTTGATGAATGATTGTGATAAATTGTAAAATGTGGCACATGAAGAAGTAGAAAGGACTTTAAATAGGGACGAAGCTACGTGAGATCAGGGGCAGCTGCCTCTCGGAATTTTTTTTTATAATTTTGTGTATTTATACGATTTGTCAAACTTTCTAGCAAGATAATCATGTATATTTAAAAATGTGCATCATTTTGCCTCCTGAAAAAAAATGATAGATCTTGTCCCTCCCTGACGAAAATTATGAATTCGTCCTGACTTTAAAGATCATTTTCATCTACCATCTGATTTGAAATTAAATTGTTATATGCAACTCAACTAATTTAATTAGATTATGTAATACATTCTTCACTTTAGTAAGAAAACAATATCACATAATAAGTTAAGAGTCCGTGATTTTTTTAAATAATATTATTCATATGCAAAACTCAACATTTAAAAAATACAAAACAAAATTTTAAATCTACACCGGACGCAGGTGGCATCGACGTCCCTAGAGCCAGATTCTTCTCTGAATTTTGTTTTTTAATATAATTTTTGGGCCGCAAGTGACACCTGCAGTCCTAGAATTTATTTATTTTTTCTATAAGTTGCGAAGAGGAATCTAGATTTTAGAAACGCAGGTGCCACCTGCGTTCGAAGTATTTGTGAAGTTTCACTTTTTATTTTCCTAATATGTAGTTTTCAATAATAATAATAATATTTTAAGAAAATTCGGGCGAGAGTTGCATGACCTGGAATAGAAATAAGGAAAATGTTCAGGAGATACCGAATTTGATACGCAATTGATACGAAATGGACGTTTCCAGTCAATGGACACCTCTAGTAATTTTTTTCACCTGGACAACTGGACAGTTCCATTTTCTTTCCTATTTGAAACTGTTTCATCACGTCATTGTTCCAATTAATTCCTAGTTCCGATCTCTTCTTCTCTGGAAAGCATGTTATATTTGTTATGCATGTTATTTCTGTTGTTATGCATGTTAATTGAAAACGCTAGCATACAAAATATGATTTTCAGGCATGTTATTCTAGTTGTCATGCATGTTAGTTGATTTACTATGCATACTTATTTGGTTATGCATGTTATTGAAAACGCTAGCATACAAAATATGGTTGTCAGGCATGTTATTCTAGTTGTTATGCATGTTGATTGATTTTACTATGCATACTTAATTTGGTTATACATGTTAATTGAAAATGCCAACATACAAAATATGGTTTTCAGGCATATTATTCTAGTTGTCATGCATGTTAGTTGATTTACTATGCATACTTATTCGGTTATGCATGTTAATTGAAAACGTCAGCATACAAAATAATGGTTGTCAGGCATGTTATTATAGTTGTCATGCATGTTGATTGATTTTACTATGCATACTTAATTTGATTATGCATGTTAATTGAAACGCCAGCATACAAAATATGGTTGTCAGGCATGTTATTCTAGTTGTCATGCATGTTGATTTATTTTACTATGCATACTTAACTTTGTTATGCATGTTAATTGAAAACGTTAGCATACAGAATATGATTGTCAGGCATGTTATTCTAGTTGTCATTCATGTTGATTTATTTTACTATGCATACTTATTTTTTGTTATAAGTTGTTATGCATGTTATTCTAGTGTCGTGCATGTTATTCTAGTTGTTATGCTTGTTATTTGATTTATTATGAATACTTACTTATTCTAGTTGTTATGCATGTTAAACTTTATTTTTCTGTTGTTATGCTTGTTAGTTAATTTACTGTGCATACTTATTTGGTTGTTATGCATGTTATTATGATTGTTATAGTAATTTTTCTGATGTAATGTAGCTTAAACTTAATTTTCTGTTGTTATTCATGTTAATTGAAAAACACATGCATACTTATTTAGTTGTTGTTATGCATGTTATATTTGTTATTATGCAAGTTATTTCTGGTGTTATGGATGTTATTCTAGTTTTTGTGCAGCTTAAATTTAATTTTGTTCTTTTATGCATGTTAGTCAATTTAATATGCATGCTTGCTGTAATAACATGAATAACAACTGAGAAAAAATTAATATGCATAACAACTGGAAAAATATGAATATGCACCAAAAAATTAATATGCATTACAAATTTGCAAATATACGAAATGAAAATCTATCATATATTAACATGCATTACAAATCGTAACTCAAAACAATTAGCATGCATTACAAATTATAAATAAATTAATATGCATTACAAATTATAAATAAATTAATATGCATTACAAATAAATTAATATGCATTACAAATTCGCATATATACGAAATGAAAATCTATCATATATTAACATGCATTATAAATCGTAACTCAAAATAATTAACATGCATTACAAATTATAAATATGCATTATAATTAAATTAATATGCATTAAAAATTCGCATATATACGAAATAAAAATTATCATATATTAACATGCATTACAAATCGTAACTCAAAATAATTAACATGCATTACAATTATAATTAATTAATATGCATTATAATTAAATTAATATGCATTACAAATTAACTCGAAAGAACAGTTTGTAAAAAATGGAGAGAATTTTAGGACGAAATGAACGAACGTATCAATTACGTATCAAATTGTGTATCACTGTATCAGCTCCCTAGAATAATAACCGGAGCTTGAAATACGAAGTACAAACGAAAAAAAGAGAAGAAAAAATAAACTGAAGAAAAGCTGGAAAAGATAATAAATCCAAAAAGAAATCATTAATGCAGAATCAATAAAGATTAAAGAAGCTCGAAGCTGATACGCGCAAAGACTAAAAGAGTGATAATTGGTGCTTTCTCCACTGTGAAATACTGAAATCCTGTCGTTTTATTTGGAAGTCTTTTTTTCTTTTTTTCTTTTTAAAATTTAAACTTTTTCTTTGTTTCTTCTTAGCTCATTTTCAACTCCTCACAGATTTTGTGCAACATTGGCAGTGATAATTTTCTTGTAGCACTTCTGAATTCATACTACATCATGTGAAATATTGTATGTATGGCCTATAATTAAAGTGATATTGTTTCATGTAGCTAAAAAAAACAAAATCACAACTCCCATCACGTTATATAATCTAAAATTAAGCATTCACAACTTATCTTTTAGCTCAATTTATTAAATCAAAACTAAGTTGTAATTTTGCAGAAATATATTTGTAATCTCGACTATTATTTTCATAATAAGAAAATTCACAGTACCTGATATATTTTTGAGACACAAACTAAGTTGTTACATATAGTAAATTGATAGAGATGAAAAAAAGTTCATAAATCACATTTTTTTTCGTTATTGCGATTCACACGAAACAACAACAACAAATTTAACTTATCACAATAATTTTGTTCTTAATTTTTAATATAACTTCAGTGTGCATTCAGATGTCGTCTTTAATACCGTCTGTGCGAAAACAATTTCTAGTTATTCCTTATTTCTATATATAAGATCAATTCAATTTTGGTTGCACTTGTATGCAAGAAAACTAAGAAAATTAATGACTTATTGTTATCAAAAGAATTTATTCTATAAAAATGGCAACATAGATGGTCAAACGAAAAGTTTGATATGTTTATAAAATTCATTGCATGAATTCCTGATATGTAATATAGATAAATATAGTAATCTAAAATATCTAAACCAAAAAAAAATATTAACAATCTAAATAGAGATGAAAATAGTATTTGATCAATAACAAGTTATTTTTTATATATATTATGATTCTTACGAATTATCAACTATAAATTTAACATATCATTATAACTATGTTATTAACTTTAACAATAACTTTAGTTTGCATTAGGCATCCTTTTTATTACTACTTTTGTGAAAATAATTTCATGTCATTCCTTATTTCTATGAGATTAATTCAATTTTGGTTGTACTTGTATAAAAAACTCATAAATTTAATGATTTCTTGTTAGCAAAAAAATCAAATCTATTAAAATGATAACATGGTTAATCCAATAAAAAGTTCAGTATGTCAATAAAACTTATAACATGAAAGAATTCCTGATATGCAACATATATAAATAAATTACATGTAAAATAGCTGAAACCCAAAAATTTTAAAAAGGATTTAGCGATCTAGATTAGCTTCGCACTATATATTTCATAACATTTCACACAATGACACAACTTCATTTGAGATCTCTAGATTTCAACATAAATAAATAAAATAAATAAGTCCAATACGCCTTAACAAATAGCCACACCAAAGTCTACTTCACTGCTGCCACTGCAAAACTTGTAGGTTCCCTATATCTATAGAATTTATTTTCTGGCTTTTAAAAAAAAAAAGAATTACATTCATGGCTATATCTTCAAACATTTGACAGTTATGGTTCTATTTTTCTGCATTCAGCGTTCAGACTAAACGCAAGCGTTCACGCTGAAAAAACAAACGACAAAAATGATTAAGTATGATGCAAAATTTCAAATCTGCGTTCACGCTTGAACGTCGCGTCTGAACGTTGTGTTCAGGCAAAGTTGTGAACGACACGTTCGGACGCTACGTTCAGACGTGAATGCAGATTTAAAAAATACTTGATATTTTTTTTTGCTTCGTAAACTCGGATGACCTCTATTTCTGAACGCATGCATCTAGAAAACACTTCTGAATGCTGAACGCTAGAAAAATAAAATCATGACTGTCAAATGAGGTAATGAATATAATTCTTATTTTTTAATCAAACATAAAAAAAATTCATATCTATATGTCCTTTCTCTTTACCGAGGAAGAATATTTTTGTCTTTATGCATTTTAAATATTTTCGCTAATTTGCGAATTTGCGGAACCCCTATAAAGCAAGCCTAACGTGTTAAAAAAATTTATTTGAGGCAAGCAATAAATTAACCTGCCTATTAAATCCAATAAACATTATCCTTTGTCAACTTTGCAGTCCAATAAACATTATCCTTTGTCAACTTTGCTGTTTAGTGTGTATCTACAAAGTAGCAAAAAGAGAAAGTTTAAAGGGAAAAGAAGAAACTATTTTAGGCGAAACACCTTGAAAAACATCTATAATACATTTCAATTTATTAGATTCCACCATGATTTGTTTGTGTGTGTTATTTTTAATCAAATAAATACACATGATTTAGTTAGTTCGGTTCTAACATAAAACATGAAATTAAGATATATGACAATTAGTTTTTTTTCAGGTATGATCCGTGTGTTAAAAATGTTCAAATTATCTACAATGAAATTTTGAAGAACTAGTCTTTCATATGAGAGTGTTGTATTACCAATCTAACTTGATTATATTGTGAACGAAAAATTAGCTGTTAATATATAAAAGGTGTTTAAAATATTAGTTACTTTTATTAGTTTCATGGAAATTCATTCTTTAATATGGTAATAAATAGAATAATTTTTTTATATAAATAGAATATTATCTTTAATCAGAGTCACGCTTCAATTTTTTTTTATTTATAGTAGTAAGATTTTTTTTTATTTAGCAAATCATTCAATAATACAAACATAAAACATTGAACATGATTACATGATGAAGCCCTTGGATTTATTTCCTTTGCCGTCCTCCCAACTCACCAACGGAACGGGATCTCGTGCTGCGTGGGACGGTGTAGCGCAGTATTTGAATCGTTCGATTTTTACTGATTACATCAAGATTTGTGCCAAAATATAAAGACATCTGATCTCCATCTCTGACGGTCGATCGCAAATTATCAATAGATCCGAATCGTCCATTTTCTGTAGCGCGCTACTACGCTACAGCAGATCCGAGTCCCCAAACCAACTCACCACCTTGCAGTACAGAAAAAAGAGAAATTATGGGGAGTATTATGTGATTGTGACAAATCACAAATGAAAAAGGAAAAAGTTTCCCCTACAGCTGCTTTTTTTAAGGGAAATTGATGACCTTGGTCGTCTCTATCATCAATCCTTTGTTACAAGATTTAAGAGATTAACATGTAAACGAGTTATTGACAAATGGGCCCCATAATTTCGTCCCCATACCAGTAATTACCATCATACAGGGTTTTAGTAAGTATGCCATAAACGATCCGGAATTTTCTGGAGACAACAGGTGTAGGTGTAAGCTTGTCGTACACCTCCCCTCTGTAATGTTTGTTGTTTCTGGCAAAAGAGAGAGAAAGTGATGGTAAAAATATTAAAAACTTGAAAAGCTGCTCTCTCCATCCTTACTCGGTTACTACTCAATACTCATCATCACCTCTCTCTCTCTCTCTCTCTCTTCGCTGCCTCTCTCTGGTAGATCTTTCTGTATTTTACTCTTTAACCCTCCAATCTCTTCTCTTATCTCTTCCCCCAATCGAAGCTCTTTGTCTCCTTCCCTTTCCACCGAACACCGTGTACAGACAGACAGAGAGATAGTCCATTATCCATCCTTCTACGATGAAACCAAACATCAGAAAAGAAAGCGGTGGTGGAGGCGGTGGAGGCGGCGGATTCGCTGCTCCGTCCATTTCTGTTTCCTGTTTCGATCTGAAACCCTTCATCGCCACGCTGGCGGTGTTCACCTTCCTCCTCGCCGTGTGGCAGCTCCAGCCGTACGAATCTTTCCTCCCCTCCCGCATCTCCTCCTGCGTCTTTTCTAGTAATGGCACCGCCTCTCGTGTCTCCAGTTCAAATCACTCCAGTTTAAGCACCAATCGTTCTGATGTCATTTTACCACCTTCCAATTCTACCACCCCTACCATTGTCACTCAGGTTGGCCAGAAAAAGCTTTCTTTCAGTGTCTCTCTCTCCTCTGTTCGCGCACCGAACACGACACCCCCTACCCGAAATCGAGTTCCTAATGACCCGAACAAGCGTCAGTTTACACCATATGGCAATGCCGCGGCACTGTTCGTGCAGATGGGAGCGTACCGCGGTGGGCCCCGCACCTTTGCCATCGTGGGGCTTGCCTCGAAACCTATTCATGTATACAGCTCTCCATATTTCAAGTGTGAGTGGGTCCCACGGCCTAGCCCCTCCAACCCCAACCCAGCACCAATCCGCACCAAGGCGTACAAAATGCTACCTGATTGGGGATATGGCCGGGTGTACACTGTTGTTGTTGTCAATTGTACCTTCCCTTCCAACCCTAACTGGGACAATGCCGGTGGTGCGCTAATGGTACATGCCTACTACTCCACCTCTTCACGAAAATACGAAAAGTTTGTAGCTTTAGAAGAAGCCCCAGGTTCCTACAATGAATCCCAGTTTAATCCCCCATACAAATACGAGTATCTATACTGTGGCTCTTCTTTATATGGCGACCTAAACCCTAGCAGAATGCGCGAATGGATGGCTTACCATGCACATTTTTTTGGGCCAAATTCGCATTTTGTGTTTCATGATGCTGGTGGTGTCAGGCCTGAAGTATGGGCTGTTCTGGAGCCGTGGGTTAAGGCCGGGAGGTTGACAATACAGGATATAAGGGCACAATCAGAATATGATGGATACTACTATAATCAATTTTTGGTGGTGAATGATTGCTTGCACCGGCATCGGTATGCAGCAAACTGGACATTCTTTTTTGATGTGGATGAGTATTTGTACTTGCCGACGGGGGACAGCCTCGAGGGTGTTTTGGGAAAGCTGAAGAGGCACACTCAATTTACAATCGAACAGAACCCGATGTCGAGTAAACTCTGTGCGCTTGATTCCACGAAGAATTACTCACGGTGAGCTTTTTAGTTGATTGTGTTTCTTTTAATAATCAACAAAATAATCCTGAGAAATGAGAACAAAGTGCACAATTCTGCAAAGTTGATGTTGGTTTTAGAAAAATGCCGCAGCTTAGTTCTTTGGAATGTCTATTTCGAGAAAATAGTTTGGTTGCTAAAAAATTATAAGTAACCTTTGGAATGTCTATTTAGAGAAAATAGTTTGGTTGCACAAAAATTATAAGAAACGCTGGTGAAATCTTATGAAATCTTGCTTTCAGTTAACTGCAAAACAGGAAAAATTAATTTAACACAGAAAAAATGAATCTTGTACTTAAATTATGAAATGACAATTAGGTTGAGAATGTGGTTCCCAATTTCCAGTACATTCATCAAGTTGTTTGTAGCTCTGCTTGTTTCGTTTGATGCTTGCAAGTTGCTAAGATTCATTGGTTTAACAAAACACCATTACAATGACTTCAGATATAATATGCAAACCATCTTGGAATTTAGCTATATAAAACAGAATGTTTTGATATTCACACAAGTGATATATGATATTACAGGAATTTGAAACCGTATTAAGTTCTTCCTTTATTTAACTTGTCAGATTATTGCAAGTAGGTACATGATGTATACCTACTGCATTATTATTTGTTGTTTTCAAGCGTGCTTCATAATTGTAGTTTTGTACCTTTGTGTTGGGAATAAAGCGGATAGATATGGAGAGGCCTTAATTTGGGATATTATTCTATATCATTATGCACTCCACTTCGAAAGTAATGGTTTAGGCGGGCTTTTATCTCTAGAACTGAGCTAATTATAGAGAAGAATACAACTTAGTTACTTAAGCAGTCTTATCAGGAACTGTTTTTATTCCTTTTCAATTTGTTTCTGTTACTTGTTTTTATTAGTCCCTTTCAATAAATTAAAACTTACTATTGTTCCATATGCATTATCTAACCAGTATTGTTGTTTAAGAGCTAACATCAGCTTATATTATTATATTATTGTATTATAATGCCCTTTCCTTTGTAGAGATTTTTAATGTTCCAATCAGTAAAAAAATAATTGTTAACAAAACTGAACTTGTTGTGAAACCATCAAAAAATGCAGGGAATGGGGATTTGAGAAGCTACTTTTCAGGAACTCGATTACCGGCATAAGGCGAGATCGCAAGTATGCTATCCAGGCCAGAAATGCCTATTCAGCTGGGGTCCACATGTCGCAAAACGTGTTTGGCCGAACAACTCACAGGACCGAGAGCCTAATTCGGTACTACCACTATCACAACTCGATCAATGTCTTAGGTGAGCCATGTCGGGAGTATATACCAATACCAGCTGAAGGTACCAAGGTGTGGTTTGAGGGTATCCCATATGTTTATGATGATACTATGAAGAAATTGGCTGCTACAATAAAGAAATTTGAGACAGAAAACATTGGAGCTTTGCAAAGATAGCAGTTGTGATATTCTCATGTGGCATAATACATAGATATTGTATGGATAGATTCTCATTCTTTGATCCGAGTTGGTTCAGTTTATGTAAAGCGTGAGTTGTTTTTAATTTTTGTATTGCCTTCCTCTTCTATTGCCCTCTTAGAGTCTGTTTTTATATAGATAAATAATACCACTGTAGAAGTTAGGGACTGAGGCCTTCTATTAAGTTGGGGTTATTATTGGAATGGTATGAAAAAAACCTCAATTTGATATTTGCATATTTGTGACTTGTAACCATCACATATCATGTGCTGTTACTAGCCAGTTTACTTCTTTCCTGACATTTGCAAATAGCTCTCAGATTCCTAATTCAGAATTTGGGTCATGGAGTATTGGGAGGTGTAATTGATTGAATTTGGCGTTTTTATACTGACAATGGAAGTCGCTGTTTTACTAATGTGAATAAAACATTGGGATACTTTTTAGATAAAACAGGAGTTAAAATTATTCATATTTAAATGACTTAAATTCTCATTTGAATAAAACATTGGACTTTTCTTAAACAAATTCCTACACCTTTTGCCGAATTTTTGTACTAATATTATTTTTTCTTGTAAAAATAAATTTGAAAATAGCCCCATCGGTACATATATTTCTTACATTGGCTGCATTATAATCAGCTCAGCAAATTTCTGAGTTTTCAAACATTCTGAGCTGTCGGATTATAGTTTCTACTCTCTTTTTTTTAAGGAAGCGACTTAACTGTCCCCTTACAAGTTCTCCTTACACTCCTCCATATAAGTTATACTCAAATGTAGTAGTTTTAATATTTTTTAGTATAAGTCTTTATACTAAAAAAATATTAGCATTGCATTTGTTCAATAAAATATTTATACAAAGAATTAAAAATAATTTATCATTGCATTTGAGTGAGGGCGCGTAAGGGGACGCTAATATGGGGGACAGTTATATTTACTCTTTCTTTAATAAAGATAAAAGTTTAAAAATCGTTGTTCACCAGTGATAAAGCTTTACACTGTCAGAAAAAATAAAAAATATTTAAATTTTAGCAAACAAAAGTGTCAATCATGCGATGAAAGAAAATTCGACGAAAAATTCTTATCAAAACGGGAAGCTGAGAAACAAAAGTCTCTGAGGTGAAATATCAAATTAGATTTTTTTTTCAAAATGTATAAAATGCATATAATATATGCGAACCACATTCTTAGAGGTGAGAAGTTAGAATTACAGCTAGCCTTCAACAAAACAAATTTAACATGCAAGTAGTGACTATTTTTATATACAAATGAGGCCCAGTGTTGAAGGGTAAAAAAAAAAAAAAATTGATGGCGCAAACGTGGAGGTAGGACTGTCAACGAAATTTTTACTATTTTATTCGATTCGTATTATATTTGATAAGATAGATATGAATAAAAAAAAATCGTTAGCATATCGAATATGAATATGGACATGTGTAAATTTTTTTTGTAAGCTAAATGAATAAGGATATGAATAAAAACTATTTCGTACATAGTTACTTTATAGGATAAATATATATGTCTTATTTTAAAATATATAAAAATAATTAATCAAGTAGTAATTTAAGTTTTTCAAGAGACCATCTAATTAATTGCCCTCTTTTAAAAAACTCTTAAATTTCAACAGAACATTGACGTTGTCTATTGAATTCTACCAAAATTAGTTTCATCAAACTAATTATTTGTTTATTGTCACAATCCTCTCATTTAATTTTTTTTAAAAAACTAATCGTGTAATTATAATTCTAGTCTACTACATTGTGTTATATATTATTATTTTCGTTGATGTATATGCTCTACTTGTTCTCATGTTGTGCTTGTGTCTATGAAAAAAAATATAGATTTTTGGTGTATCTGTGTAAAATGTGATTTATTTATAAAACTAACAATATTATATTAATATTAGCTATATCGTCAATTACCCTTTCGTTACCCGATAATTTTAACGGATAAGGATAGAATACGAGTAAGTCAAACTTTAACAGGTAAGAGTAGGGTATGGGTAATAGTAATTTCAAACGGGTACGGTTACGAAAATAGTTTCACCCGACCCGTATCGTACTCATTGAAAGTCCTACATGGATGGTAAAGAATGGATGCATCAATGCTCTTCATAATTTGTTTCTTAGAGAAAAATTCTTAAGATAGTATAGTTTAGTTGCTTTGATTAGGATTGTCAACGAAACTCTTTTAATCTTTTATTTGATTTGTATGTACTTGATAAGACGGATATGGGTAAGAATTTTTTTCGTTAGTTTATTGAATATGGGTATGGCTAAGGTGTTTTTTCATTAGCTAAACGGATAAGGATATATGTAAAGACTATTTCGTATCTATTATCCTATAGGATAAATATAAAATAATATATGTAAATACATATAAATATATAATCTATTTTAAAATCTATAAAAATAATTAATCAATTAGTAATTTAAGTTTTCTAGGATATCATCTAATTAATTGTCCTCTTTTAAAAAAAAATTAATTTACAACAAAACATTGACATTTGTCTCTTAAATTATACCTAATAGGGTCTCGCCGCAGTCGGCCCAAATAAGACCATCAAGTGCTGGCCTATCTGGGGACGATCCGCTCCCAACTGACCCAGCTGAAGATGATTCGCTCCCGACTAGGTTCAGTAGGCCTATAAATACGGAGTTAAAGCAAGAGATTAGAAGCTAATTGATAGCCAAGACACATTTAGGCTAGATATTGTAATACATTTTTTCTCTTCTTCTCCTCACCCTTGTAATTTGTTCTGGCTGCTCGGCTCGGCTTTCATAGAGTCAAGTGGCTCGTTCTCAATACATCTTTATTCGACCTCAGATTTCCTCATTGCCTCTCTCTCGCGGCAATATACATTGAGATCGGATCAATATCAAAATTAATTTCATTCAACTAATTATTTGTTTAATGTTACCATCAACTCGTTTAATTCTTTTAAAATGACCTATCATCATATAATTTTAACTCGAGTCTTAAGCAAGTACTGAATGTTGATTTTACCTTTTCAAACATCTTGCGTTATATATTATTATTTTTCTTGTTAATATATATGCTCTACTTACGCTCATTTCGTGCTTGTGGTTTTCAAAAAAAATTATAGATTTTATGTGTATTTGTGTAAAATGTAATTTATTTATAAAACTAAAAAATATTATATTAATATTATTTGTATCATCCGTTATCCATTCGTTATCCGATAATTTAACGGATAATAATATAATAAGATAAGTCAAATTTTAACGCGTAAAAGTAAGATACATATAAAAATAATTTCAAATGAGTACGAATATAAAAATAACTTCATCCATCCGATTCGTATCGTATCCATTGACAGCGCTAGCTTTAATTGATTCCTTCGGTTCCTTCCATATTTGGATTATCAAAAGATGAACTTGTTGACTAAATTAGTTTTGTTTTTCTAAGCTGAAATTAATTCCATGCACCCCCAATTTGGCCCCCAAGTATGAAAATAATGTTATAATTTGAATGAAAAAAGAGACAAAAGAATCACACATACCACTATATATACCAGATAGAAATAGTTGAAATTGTACACCTGCATTTCAAATAAGGAAAATGTTATATATTTTATTTTGGAAGAACATGTTGTTTTTATTTGGTACAAACATAAATTAATGCAATAGGAGTATACACAAGATTATGTGAAAAAAACTAGTACATATTAAATTTGTGTACTATTTCATTTTTTAAGCTAACTTTTGTTAACCTATTTGAGAATGCAATAATATTTGCAAATTTTATATTGATTTTATATTCGAAACTTTGTGTCGAGAATTAAAAGAAGTCGAGAGATGGATACATAAATTAATATTGTAGTATTTCGATCTTTCTCTTTTATAATATATTTATTTTGAGATACTAGTACGATACTTGCGCTATGCAGCATATAACCTTTCATTTTGTATTGTTTATTTATGAATACATTTTTAAAAAAGATCAAATAAATGAAACAATGAACAATAGAAAATAGAGGTTAATAATTTATTTACTTTATTATTTTACGAATGCATTACAATTAAAAAAATAGAAATCAAATCAAAGAAACAAAGTACGATAGAAAATAGATATTTTGTTTTCCATCTAATAGATTTCACATTGCTGTTCTAATTAGCTAAATTGGCATAGCCTTTCAATTATTTTAGTATTAATCGGCATTTGCAATATTCAGCTGGAAAAATTACAGTCTCAATTGGAAAAGATTGAGTGCATAATTAAACTATCCGAAATTTCATATAAAAACGAAAAGATTGAGTACCCTACAATAATTCAGTATTTCAATTATAATTTTTGGGTTGTTTATTTATTGTTTATCCATATATTAGTTGTATTATCATATTATGCCTCTCAGACTAATAAGTCATAGTGTATATTATCTTTTTTTTTGCAAAAGACTGGAGTATGATATCGCATGTAAACTTGGGAATAATTATAAATAGTTTACTCTTTTTTAGGAACAAGATATCTATTATGCATTCAAACACTGACAATAACATTCTGTATTCTCTAGCAAATTATATAAAAAATTTATGTCCCACTAAAACTCACTCCTTTAGTTAGCTAGGGAATTAAATGAATATCAATTTGTTTATTGGCATGTAGCAACTTGTGAAGAGCAATAAATTCAATTGATTCCATTAACCTCTTGTTTTTTTTAATGCACTTGCTAATTTCGAGACAATTAATTTTTTCTAAACTTGAAAAGAATAGTAGTTTATAAAATTCTCTAAATAGAAAGGAGGTAAAAGACAACTAATTTTTCTTTTTTTGTACATAAGCGGAAGATCAAAGTATAATGAAATTGAAAGTCTAAAGGTGAATGGTTGTGATCGAAAGAAATAAAAATCTCACACTTTGTATTGATCTGAGAGGTGAATAGAGGTTTGAAGTCAAAAACTCCAATCTCATTTTATTAATAGTAAGAAAAAAAAAGATGAGTCAAGTCATCCAACTTTAGATATCCACGAAAAAAAATCTATCAAAATCTTCCACACGAAGAGATATGTATGCCACTTTCTATTTTGATGATATCATCAAGAGCAGTGCACATATATAATCAACGAGATCTGTTAAGTTTTTAAGACCTCGTGCTTAGTTTAATAACAATAACAAACAGTAATTAATTGTGTAACTTAGATCACATTCTGTGATCAATTTTGATAAAATTTGATGTTCTTGATTATTTTGCTCAACAAAAAAAATCAATAAAACACGCAAATAACCCAAAATATTGATAGATGAAGGATACTATAAGCGATAACACAAGTAGATTTCATCCAGCTATTGTTTCAGATGGAGAGAAAGCATGCATAGTATTTGATGATATGAACTTGTGAAATCATGTGAACAATGTGGGGTCAATTATAGAAGAGAGGATAAAACAATTGGTAAATTCTGTGGAATATAAAGATTTTTTTTATTATTTGAGACAGGAATTCTCATATGCTTTATGTATAATCGAGTTTATATTTTGGAAAAAAATTAGTATATCTAGATAGATGTTTTTCTAGATATTTCATTCAATAGAAATTTTCTGATTAAAATATATGATACGAATTTTAATGCAATCAAATAATTTTTATCGAACGAAAGTATCTAGATTTACATAAGTTTTTCTTTTATATTTTTCGTGAGTGTGTGCTTATACTTTTTTATTAGAATTGTTTATACTTTCAGATAAAAAGGTGTAATTTATCTATTGTCATGGATGTACGTCAGTACGTACCTTTTTCAAGAGTTTTTATAAAAACTTTAAGGGTCAATATCTAATTAAATTAGATAAAAATTTAGGTACATCTAAATAGGTGATTTGTAGATGTTAGTGTTTTAATCACGGGACAGGTCGGGTACCCGTGGATCCGATCCATCTGGATTCACGGGTCTAACGGGGCGGGTCTCTACGGGTCCAAATTCAAAACTCCCAATTCGACCCGTGATAAATTCGGGCGGGTCGGGTCGGGTTCAGATCCATCCATTTTTTCGATTTTTTTTGAATTTTTTAATTTAAAACTGCATATTATTTTAATATATATATTTTTGAATTTTTTTGAATTTTTTTGTATTTTTTTTGAATTTCTACACGGATCCACGGGTCGAGCATGGGCAGGTCTTGGGACGGGACGGGTCGAGCAAAGGTATACACAGGTCTGGGGGATTTGGGGCCAATCCGACTCGTGCTAGATCTGTGGATCCGGGATCCACGGGTCGGATCTGGGCACGGGCACGGACGAGTAGACCTGCCCGGGTTATATTACAACTCTAGTAGATACCTCACTCAATTCGTATCGTTTGATTACATTGAGATTCACATCATCTACATATTGAGTGTACCATCTAGAGAACACCTATCTAGATGTATCTAAGTTTTTGCTTATATTAATTTAGAAGTACATTATAAAACACTTTTGTGAAAAGAAAAATGAATGATAATTATCCAACATTTATTGTTGGCAAAATTTGGGTACACCGGGAACTATGGTCTATCCAAATCGTTCATTTAATTGAGATTGGTGAAAAGTGATTCACTTCAACTTTTGTTGTGTTTTTCAAGGAGTCACATTTCACTAATCTAGATGAATTGAACGATCCAAATAGATTAGAGTATCCAGTGTACCTATATTTTGAAGTATCCAAGTTTTTGCTTTTTTTGTTTGATAAAAGAAACCTCTAATAATTTTTATATTTGTGAATGCAAAATTTTGTAAGAACTTGGCTTTTGCATAGAATTGAAAACTACTCATTTTTTGGAATTTGTTGTATTCAAAGAAATGCGAAATTAAATTAAAAATTGTACAAAGTAGATAAAAATAATGAAAAAAGGAAAAATATTCCGTCAAATTGAAATGCAAGAAAGCGGGATTTATATCTGCTGTCATCATAGTGATGCATCTAACAAAATTAATATTATAATATACATTTTGCATCAAATTACAACCGCTCAAATTTAATCTGAACATGTGTATTGTGTACGGCAGAAACCTGTCATCACAAAATGGCAGAGAATCCGAATTCAGTAAAGAGGAATTAATTTGTCACAAAAAAGAAATGTAGGAATGAATTCTGACGGGGATAAGAAGTTACATTAGGGTCCGTTTGGCACTCCAAGGAATAGCCTATTCTTTGGAATATATTTGCAATTCCAAAAATTGAAAGTGCCAAACACGGTTTAGTATTTTGGAATAGAGTTGGTTTTAGCTAATCCGCTATACCATCCATATGGTGATATAGCCGGTTTAGCAATTGTGGAATAGACTTCGGTTTAGTATTAGTATATTTTAATAGCCGGTTTACTATTATTATTACTCATTAGTGTTCTTAATATACTATTATAATATTTATTGTTATTATTATATTATTATAATATTATTATATTATTATTAATATATTATTACAATATTTATTGTTATTATTATATTATTATTATATTTAATTTTATAATTATATTACTATAATAATATTATTATATTATATATTATTATAATATAATTATTATATTATTATATATTATTATTATAATATATTATTATAATATTATTATATTATATTATTATAATATTATAATATTATTATATTTATTGTTATTATTATTTTATAATAATATAATAATAATATTTTTATAATATAATTATTATATTACTATATTATTATATTATTATATTTATCATTATTATATTACTATATTTAATATTATTATAATATTATGATAATATAATATTATTATATTATTATAAAATTATTATTACACTATAATAATATTATTATATTTTTATAGTGATATTATTATAATAATATAATATTATAATTATAATATTATAATTATAATATTATTATATTATAATAATATAATTATATTATTACAATATTATTATATTATTATATTTATTGTTATTATTATTTTATAATAATATAATATTTAATAATAAGATAATAATATTATTATAATATAATAATTATAATTAGTCTTAATATCACCCTTCAACTATTCTATTCCAAATCACAAGTGGCAAACAACATTGAATAGTTTATTCTAACACTTTTCTACCACTCTTCCAAAATCACACTATTCTAACTTTATTCTACTTTTTTAGCTATTCTAGCTCTATTTCTTGAAATGCCAAACGGACCCTTAGTGATGTTAGCTCGAGAAGTGCATATATACAATTGAATGAATTCTTTTGAAGTTTTTAAGCAAATAAAGCAAATGCCCTCAAAGTATCACCATTTTATTAATTTTATCATTAATGGTTCAAAAGTATCAATTGGTCCTTAAAGTGTCAATTTTTTTTCTCACAATTTTGTACTTATTGTTATAAAGGTAACATTGTGGTCCTTAAAGTTTCACTATTTTATCAATTTTTCCCTTAAAATTTTTATTGTTACCAAATTGGTCCAACATTCAATAATTACTAGAAATAATGTTTTTTTTTAACTATATACAGCTACTTTTTACAATTAAAATATAGTAAACTATGAGTCAATTATAACATTAATATTTACGTTTTTACCTTTATCATAAATATATCATGATGATATGAATGTAAACATGCATCTTTATTTAATCTTTTTGTCCGACTATAATGATAGAATTTATTTTCTACAAATTAAAATTTTACTTGAAGGACTAAATTGTTATCGTTAAAACTTATTATGATCAAGCTAGTAACAAAGTAATAATTTCTAGACCATACTGATATTTTTCAAATTTTAAGAATCAAAATTATAATATAATGATACTTTAAGAATCATTAAATGTGTAATTACTCGTTTAAGTTTTTATGTTGTTAAGACCTGGCGGATGTTATTCATAAATTAGTTTCAATAATATGCAGATAATCGAAAACAAGTGGCTAGCGTGAAAATGATTGCATTTCGGTCGGAGTGTAAACGACTCAAATTTTATAATTTTTTATGTTAAAATAGATTTAAGTTGCTCATATATTCTTCATGTCAAAATTTTGTAAGAAATAAATTTTTATTAATTTAGAGATTTTTAACTATTTTTTAAAAACAGTTATGTTCAATATAAAAAAAGATGACCTTTTTTAGGGCTGATTTTAAAAAATATTTTAAGAAAATCTAAAATCACGAAATTTGATTTTCTATAAAATTTTGACATGAAGAATTTATTGAACTAACTTAAATCCAAAATTTTAACATAAAAATATAAAATTTGAACTGCTTGCATATCAGTCGCAGTGTAAACGTATGCATGCTGGCCAATGTCATAATAAATATATATATATATATATATATATGGAAGACCATATAAAGGATATAATCCAAATATCCAATCAAGTTATTTGGTTGATATATGTGGATAAAGTGGTAACTTACATCTACATGGAGACATGGAAATGTGAAGTCATGTGAACAATGTGGGGTCAATCACATGAGGAGTATAATTAGGATAAAATATATAGAAATTTGTCTTTTCTTATTTGAGATGAGATTCTTCCATCAAATCTGTTTGGCCAAACTTTCACGAGATGTTGCATTTGAAATTAAATTATGCTAGGAGATTCTTTTCTTTTCTTTCATAAAAATAGAGATTTGAGTTCATGTCACTTCAAAATAATTGAATTAAAAAAATCATCTCATACTTCTTTTATGGGAATTTACTATTATATGCTCAATAAATTCAAAATTTTGACATCATTTTTATAATTTTTTTTTTATATATTTCCAAAATTTTGACATCAGTCGACCTCCATTAGGTGATACCGGTACTGGTTGATACCTGTTCTGGCATGTGCTAACGAAAATAAGAATAAACGGAAGTTCTAATGAAATTCCGTTATATTTTTCAGGAAAGGAGAGTAGTAGGAGGGCAGAAGTAGGAGAACAGGAAATTTTAATGGAATTTGTTATATTTTTAATAGTAATTTAAAGAGCTGGCACCCCTCAATAAAAGATTAATAAATTCAGCATATTATTATGAATTATGGGCTTGCTCCTCGTCGATTTGGGCCTCTGTCTAATAACAAAAGGAATTTTTTTTGAAATGTCACTCTAAAACTTGGATATTGTCAAAATGCCACTCGGAAATCAATATTTGTGTAAATGTCATTAAAATTTAATAACTATTTTAATTATGCCATTATACTTTTTTAATCTCAATTAAATATTCTCAGTCTTTCTAAATGACCAAAATAACCCTGCCTCTATTGAACAGACCCAAACCCAAACCATTCGAATCGATTGAATCTGCCACTCGTCGGCGATAGAGTTAGGGGATTGGATCGCATGTAAGAGGAGATACATGGGAAATAGAATGCATGGCCACACTCTGCCGTGAAAACCGCCATGTTCCCACTAGACCTACTCTTCACACTCTGATCACACACACCACATCTTCCCCGAAAGACAAGAGATGGGTAATTTAATATCAACCAAAAATGTCTACTACATCTATGTATTATTTTCACAAAACCAATTTTTTCACATTAATATGTTTACATCTACGACAAGAAAATCTAATATCCCAAAAGTTTAATAAGAAAGAGAAGAAAGTAATAGTCCTACAATAATTAGAATATTAGATAGATCTCTCTGACAAGATAAAGCTAAAAAAACAGAGGAAAAGGCAACAAAGAAAAATCGGAAAGGAGCAGATTTTCACAAGAACTTAAAACACTAAAATCGGAAAGGAAGACACTAGAGAAGAAATGGAAACAAAAGGTACCCTGGAGAGAAGAGAGGCCTTGAAGAGGCTTGGATGGAGACCGGGGAGAGCACGGTGCCGAAGCGGCGGTCCCCTTCTTTCCTGCCTTCTCCTCCTCCGCCTCACATTTCGTGCCTTCTCCTGTTTGAATTGATTCGAAGACGATGAACCCAATATAATCTTTTTCCCACATTTTCAATCGATTCGTTTGATGATTTCCGAGTTTGGGTTTGGGTATGTTCAATAGGTCTGTTGAAAATACTTTTTGAAATTATCTTAACAATGTAATTAGATCAAATTGACAATTCTAAAAAGGTCAGAGATAAGACAAATAAAAGAGTTTAGAGACAGCTCAATAAATTCTTTCTTTTTCATAAGGATTTTCCTTCAAACTTTCTCAAAATTATTTAATTTAACTCGAGTCATGAGTAAAAAAAATATTTTGGTATTTTTTATTTATATAACGAAGAGGAAAAAGGACTCTACTTGAATTATAGTAGAATTCATGATTTTCTTTTTGAGTCCATTCTGTATTCTATACAGAAATTTGAATCATTTTTTTTTCTTGAGCCGTATGAGGTGAAAATTTCATATACGTTTCTAGGGAGATTTTTTTTATCTATCCCATTGAGTCATCTATCGAATCGTTACAATTGATGCTCGGTCCCGAAGAGAAGGAAGAGATCTTGGAAAAGTAGGTTTTTAAGATCCAATAAATAGAGGTAGGGTTATTTTGGTCATTTAGAAAGATTGAGAATATTTAATTGAGGTTAAAAGAGTATAATGGCATAATTAAAATAGTTATTGAGTTTTAATGACATTTACACAAATATTGATTCCGAGTGGCATTTTGACAATATCCAAGTTTTAGAGTGGCATTTCAAAAAAATTCCCATAACTAAAAGTCTAAAACGAGTTGAAACTAGCTGTCTAATTGGTGCTAAACTAAGAAAAACTAGCTGTTTAATTTCTGCCTAATAAGTGCTCACGAGCTGAAACTCTCAACTCGAGCTGGCTCGTTTGTAGCTTGTTTGTAAGAAAAAATTGACAAAATAATTAAAAAAACATAATAAAATTATAAAATCGTGAAAATTCTCTATGGTAAAGATCTATTTAGAGATGGTGGTAACCAATTCGACGGTCCAGATTAACTCGTCAAGGTCTCGAGCTGTTAACGAACGAGTTGATAGCGAGCCGAACACGAGCGAGTCACGAGTATTTTGTGCACCCTTACTTCTAACTTGTGATGAGGGTCTCAAATTAATCATCTAATACAAATCAGTTATTATCTTTTGTAGGATATGAGTGAGGGTTGCAGAAAATGAATCATCTAATACATATAATTAGTTATTTAGTTGTTCCCAAATTGTGAAGCAGACAACAAATATTCAATGGAAGAGATTGTATTCGTTAGTGTAATCATTCATCTTTAATTTATATGTATCTTTCATTTTTTTATTAGGTATCATCTTGAATATATAATCGTTTATTTTTTATTTAGCATATAGTATAGTATTTATATTAATATATATAATCGTTTATTTTTAATTTAGCATATAGTATAGTATTTATATTAATATATATAATCGCTTATTTTTATTTAGCATATAGTATAGTATTTATATTAATATATATAATCGCTTATTTTTATTTAGCATATAGTATAGTATTTATATTAATATATATAATCGTTTATTTTTATTTAGCATATAGTATAGTATTTATATTAATAAATGAGGAGGGTTCCAATGCCTACTTTTCTTGTGCCTCATCATGCCCATTAACTTAAAAAATTAATTAATTAATTTTTTAAGACTTTAAATATCAAAACTAATTGATTGAATATTTCATATATGTCACAATACATGTGTATAAAAAATATTGTAACATTTTAATTTAATTTCATTGGTCATCTAGAGCTAACAAAATCAACGGTTCAAATCCAATAATTTTGAACCGTTGATTTTGTTAGCTCTAGATGACCAATGAAATTAATCTAAAATGTTACAATATTTTTTATACACATGTATTATGACATATATGAAATATTCAATCAATTAGTTTTGATATTTAAAGTCTTAAAAAATTAATTAATTAATTTTTTAAGTTAATGGACATGATGAGGCACAAGAAAAGTAGGCATTTGATCCCTTCTCTTAATAAATTGTTATAAAATTACTTTATAATATTGTTTGTTGTCGTCAACTTTTTTTAAAATTTTGGATTTTCAGAATCTCGCAAACACTCTCTAATTTAAAATTCTGACTCCGTCCTTGAGTGGAAGAGAAACTGAGGTATTTTGGACATATAGAAAAACTTATAAAATGGAAGCAAATTTCTGAATTTATTGAGTTTAGACTGCAAGTTTGCAACAACAAAAAATACTACAAAATGCCATTTTTCTAATTTATTCTTTTTGGAGTGGCGTGTACCAAAAAATAAAGAGGAATTAGGAATGTAGTTGAGTGTGGGAATTTGATAGCGACATGTATGTATATGGCCCACATTGACCCCACTCAACGGCTACATTCCTTGTTAGGTTGATCGTCAAACAGAAATTGGTACAATACTAATACTAGACAATGTGTCAATTGGTAATGACATTTGTATTATATTGTTGGGCAATTCCAATTCAATTACAAACAAATTCATGTTTTCAATCCAATATTATTTCATATATTATAATTTTGTAACAAGTTCGACGAAGCGTTGTCAAATCAAATATTTGAGTTTATTTTCATTGTGTTAATTTGAATTTGCGGTTACATAATTAGCAGCTTTAAATTTGACTATGTCATAAATTCATAGAAAAATAAAATACTCAACGACTAGATTTCAAACAGAATCAATCAAAATCTTTTTTCTTCTTTCATTTCAAGGAATATGTAAATAGATAAGGCTAGGATCTTAGACTATACAACAATCTTTTTTGAAAAGCAATGGAACTTCTCAGAATCAGGCACTAAAATGTTGATTTTGGAAATGAGGCTCTTTATATATTTGGGGCCTCTACCTCTTTGATTTTTCTACTAGAATTTCAACTTGTTAAAATTCTGAACATCTGTAGGCTGTTGCTAATCACACCAAAATATTTGGGCCGTGAAGAAGTTTTAAAATTATTTTGCAAACGGATCAATTAGAGCATCTAGCACATTATTTTTAAATGTTCAAAACATAAATAGATAAATTTAGATACATCATTCACGGCCCAAATTTAGATGTTTTCTAGTTATTCCAATCATTGCATTAAAAATTGTATTATATATTTTAATTAAATAGTACAAATTGATTAAATATTTAGAAATATCTAAAATAGTATACCAAATTTTTTTCCATAGATAACTAAAACTCATACATAAAAAAATGCAAGTAAATTTATCAAGGAGAGGAAAATAGGGTTTGACACTTTTTTTTTCACTAGAAGAGAAAAAAAGAAAAGAAAAAAAAAATACACATATGACCTGGTTGTAACTTGTTGGGGTTGTGTTGTGTGATGTGTCCGGCTACCAATTCAACACATTGTTGTCTGCTACAGCGTGACATGTCAAGATAGCAAGTTAGCAATGCACATGTGTAGAAGAAATACTATCTTATTAAAATTATTAGTATTGACTAATTAACAATTAATTAATATTGACATTATATGTGTGTTGACAGTATGAACTTTCCTTTTTGTTATTTTTAATCCAAAAATTTGTGGATATATTGTTATTCGCTATTTGTTTTCATGTTCTTTTTTCAGTTAATTGGATTTTTCTTTGTAAGAAAAAAGAGAAAATGATTAATATTTAGATGCTTACAATGCAGTTATTTGAGAATTTTCTGGTATTATACTACTATAAAATTGACCTTTAATAGCGGACAAAATTAACTTTTAATAGCGAACATTGGTCCAGTGTTGTTGCTGGAACTATTAAAAGCTCCGGTGGTCCGCTATTAAAAGTTGAGATATTATACCGAATTCAAGCTAAATGCCGCTATAAAAGATAGCCTTTTATAGGGAGCTATCAAATTGTCCGCTTTTAAAGGTAGACTTTAATAGCAGGGCTCTTTGTGGGTCCGCTATTAAAGGGTTTCTTGAGATATAGCAAATTTAGGGAGTTGTTCGGTGACAGCTATTTGAATTAGAGTTTCTTGAACATTTTTTTTATTCTTGTATACGATTTTAATTCTTGAACAATTTTAATTTAAACTTCTTAACAAATTTTTAACAGATGTGTAAATTTGAATTTCAAATTAATTAAAAAAAAGTTGAAAACTTCAAAACTCCTTAACAGTTTAGTTCAATTCTTAAAACGAAAATTAGGGAGAGAACAAATTAGTTTAATTCTTAAAAAAAATTAATCGAACTAAAAAAGTTCAAGAAAACCAAAAGAATGAACAAATTAGTTTAATTCTTAAAAAAAATAGTGAGAGAGATTTAGAAAAAAATGAATTTAATTTTTGGTTTGATATTTTGTGTTTGTATATTGAGAGATTGAGAGATGAAGAGAAAATATATAAGAGATGAAGAGTGATATATGTAAGAGAGATGAGTGAAATAAAGAGAATGAGAGAGATGACTCCGTGAGATTTTTTTAGCGTTGGATCAGTTAGAATGGATGCTGCAGATTAGAACAAATATTAGCAATTCGTGAGACACATTTTATAGCGAACCCAACAAGAGGCCGCTATTAAAGATTAACTTTTAATAACGGACCCTTCAAGCCTCCGCTGTTAAAGGTCGACCTTTAATAGCGGCCCCTTCAAAGGGTCCGCTATTAAACCCTTTAATAGCGACGTGTGTAAGGAATCCGGTTTAAAAATGGTTTTTTATAGCGAATTTGCTATAAAGTCCGATTTAAAAACTTTTAAAACCGAAGATTCATTGTATCCGCTATTAAAAGGGAGTTATTAAAGTCCCTTGCTGTAGTAGTGTTAACAGAGACGGAACCACCATAAGGACAAGTGTTGGCTCCGGCCCCCTTTGGCCTTGAAAATTAAAAATTTTGATTTAAATTTTTAGTTAAATTTGTTTAAATGGTAATATTTATTTAAAAAAATTAAAATTTTAATAAAAATTTATAAAATATGATCAACATTAAATTTTGACATCTTTATAACATAAAATTAGAATATTTGTGAATCGGCTTCTCTAACCATGATTGCTGGTATATAATCCTTTCCAGCGCAACTAGTGATGGATAATCTTTTTGGTTAATGGACTTCTGACTTGTAGAGGCTTATTGATCACATCACTAGTTGTTGCAATCATGGTTTGCTTTGTGAGCTCAAGTTGTGACATCCTACAAAAAAAAAAGAAACTTGAAAAGAGAAGTAACTACAAAAAAAATAAAAACATATTCAATTGATCAAATTCCCTCCGTTTTAGAAAAAGAAAAGCTAATTTTCATTAAAAATGAGAGTAACATGATACAAATAAGTAAATGTACCATGAGGTTAGCTATTTTAATATATAAAAATGTATAAGAGCTATTGAATGTCTTACTTAGCAATGAGTGTCACTGTAATGGACACCTCCAGTTTCTTTTTTGCTGGAGGTAATTTAGCAATGAAGCAAGGGATTACTTTCGTAATGAGCCTAAGTTTGAGTCAGATTAAAAATTATAGCCTAGAACTCTTAAAAATTTATACAAATGACAGGATGCACTATTGTTAATAGTGCCCTAAGTTACATCCAATATTTTATTATTTGCCTTAGCTTTCTTTTTTTTTTCGCGGTCCACTTCAGTGCAAAAAATAGAGGCACTATTATTAGTCGAGCTATTAAGAAGTTGAAAATAATTTTGAAATTTTCAGAGAATCTTGGTTGAAATTTATTTAGGAGCGTTATTATTAATCGTGTCTCTATTTTTTACATAGTGAGAAAAACATACAAGTAAAAAACAGAAAAAATAATAAATAATCAAAGAAATTTAGAGGTTTTATTATTAATAGCACTTCCGACTATTTATAAAAAATTTAAAAAAATTTAAACTATAACTTTTAATCTGGTCTAAACTTAGAACCATTTTGAAAATAATCCCAAAAAAAGTAGCAAAAGAGAAGCTGGCCAGCTCCCAAAGAAGCATCCACTGATTAAAATAAAATTTATGACATCAGTACCTTAATGAGTTATAATTCCTGTGGTTTGGTATCTTAATTGACTTGATTTCTCTTCTAGAATATCTTTTTTTGGTGTACGGTCTATGCTATACTGTTGTTGCATGTATAACAAGATATTAATCAGTAACATGATTTTTGATATCACTAGTAACCATTGTTTTATATACATTGGAAAAACTTACGCTGCCTCCAACTGTGCTCCAATCAATGCCTCAATAAAAGAGGTCCTCTAAAGTCAAAACGCGGAGTCTGCATAGAATCCACGCGTCAGTAACAGTAGGAGAAATGAAGGACAGAACATGAGACATTGTATCAGCGTCCTTATACATTTTCCTCTCTCTTTTGTTTTCTCTATTTTCTAGTTTTCCTTAATTATACATTGCAGATGAAATTCCTTGATTAACTTTTAACGTGTGACTAAGACAATTGTACTTGCTGTTAATTAATTAATTAAATAAATATGTTACTTGGTTGATAGGGAATTGAAACAGATAAGCACAATGTCCATTATTTAAAAAAATGTCATATCTCACTAACTAATGCGGTCAGTTGCTGATCTATTGGTCACAGTGAATAATTAATGCCAAGCAATAACTTCTGAATTTGTTAATGTTAAACAAATAAAAATAAAAAGTTAGTAAAATAAACAAAATTGAATCTATTTCATCTTGTCCAATTTGTTTTGAGGTTGGAGGAACGAACGGTTCAAATTCAATTATGACGCAAACTCATGATAAAAATTAAGTAACTAATTATGACTCAATTTACGAAGTAGTCAAATTTGAGATACTCATTTCTTCGATCACAAAATAAACTTGACAAAATAGAATTAGTCTCGTTAAAATAATCAAATTTAGTTGTCTGAAAATTACACTAAAAAAGACCCATGTTATTTGTACGTGCTATTTAAAAGAAAGTTTGTTGTGAAGCAAATAGAGTATTTTTACTAGATTTATCTCTTATACTTATCTTCGAAAATAAATATATATTATTAGAGAAATAAATATTTTTTTAGCATGAGATAACTACAAAAGTAATGCAGTATAATGCAAGAATTTCAATTAATAACCTCACAACAAAATTATTAATTCATACTCTAAAGTAAGGTATACAACCCAACTGATAAGTAAGCAAAAAAAATTATGAAAAAATATGTATAAATATTTACAAGGTCGGATATATATATTAGAGCTTCCTTTTCTACTTTTCATTCTTCAAAGATAGAAGATAGATCCTTTTTTTTTTTTTGGGATCGTTCAATACCAATGATAATTATAAAATAGAAATGAAGTGTTATATCGAAGTCTTAATTTTTATACTTAAGATAACTGTTCTTTTAGACAAAAATAATAGTATATTTAATTTATGCATTAGATTCAGTATGGTTTCTACAAAACAAGCTCAAAATGTATAAGATTGACGGCTAACCAAAATTTTTTATTTACATTTTGGCTTGCATATCAAAATGGATTTGACATCTGAAGCAATTTTAATTATTTTATGAAATTATCTCTCATTATAAAATAGGAACAATATATGCGAAACAAGTTATGAAATATATATATAGCTCAATAAATAATATGCATAGTACGGAAGATGATGTACTATGCAAATTATTTTAGCATTGCTCATATATATATATAGTTAGGCTAAAGTACTTTATAAAGCACAAAAGTGCATATACTTTAGACTCACATCTCACAATGCAAAGTTCAAATGGCCGATTCGGACCGTTGAAAATGTTGTCCATACTAATATATACTTGGAAATCAAATTTTTCATTTTTTACAATTTTATTGGATGAGTAGAAAATTCGATAAATTGGAAGTCTGAAAATCGTTAGATTGCTGAATTTTCTACTATCTGATAAAATAGTAAAAAAACTTCAAAAAATGAAATTTTTTGTTTCCAATTAGATTTTAGTATGGACACTATTTTCAACGGTTCGAATCATTCATTTGCACTTTGTATTATGAGATATGAATCTAAAGTATATGCACTTTTGTGCTTTATAAAGTACTTTAACCTAACTCTCTCTCTCTCTCTATATATATATATATATATGTTATTTTACTTTGTAAAGTATGATTGAAGCAATATTTTGAATTATAAAGTCAGAACAACCGATCCAAACCGTTAACATGATCTACATATTAAAATCTACTTGAAGACCGAATTGTATATATTGTAGACTTTTTTACTATTTTTAGAGATGGAAACTCATTTCGTATTGGATGATTCAAAAATCGGTATATCAACGAATTTGTTTCTCTTTTAAAAAATAGTTATAAGTATCAAAAAAGTGAAAAATTGGGTCTTCAAATAGATTTTAGATTTTATATAAATCATGTTCAACGATTTCGATCAGCCGTTCCGATTTTACAATTAAAAATATAGACGTAAAGTACCGTTTCAATCTTATTTTGCAAAGTAAAATAGCCTAATTATTTATATACATATATGCTCAATTTTAATTGTAACGCTGGTGCGATGATCTGATAATTTTTTACACAACTAATTGCAACTCCAGATTGTAGAGTAATCAAACTATTATTACATAGTAGGTACAATAACTTCAAAAAGAAAAATAAAGAAAGTAAAAGAAGTAGATAAAATTATTTCTGTCACTTTTAGGAACCGGGTCTTCTGCTCGTAAATTCCTGCTTGTTTTTCTGGTTGTTTCGATCTGGACCGTTCAAAATTTATTTAACGGCCAAAACATCTGTCTCCTAAATCAAATTACAGCCGTCCGTGACGATCGAGCGGTCGGATCGAAGACAAGTAGAAAAGCAAGCAGGAATTTACGAGCAGCAGATCCGGACCCCACTTTTAGAGGGACCTAGTAGTTTCTATTACTTAATAAAAAGTGATATGCCAACGAATGATTCATAAAAAAAAAATATCGTGAGACGAAATTTAGATGGTGATATATATACGTATTAAATTCTTTTTGAGATCAAATGATTTGTGTTAAGCCACAATCAATAGATACATGTAGTCGTACAATATTTGGGTTTTTGTTTTGGGGCTGTCCTATTTTGTAATTTAGTGTTCCTAAAGGACTTGTATGTACTTGTGGTGTTATAATATATTATTGTTATTTTAGTAATACATATGATAATGTGAACGCAAATTTAGTATTAGTGTAAATTAAGTCGGATTTGTTTATTTGCTTAAAATTTTAAACAATGGCTACAATTAATATCAACTTATGAGAATTATAACTTTAGCGAAAGCGTTACTTACTTGCTCTTGACTGCTTCTCAAGCATTATCGCTAGATGAGATTGTATTATCTTTGTCTTGAGTGTCTTTCTACTGTAATTTGTCAGCTCTCGAGTCCTTTCAAAATTTTGTAGATGTTCTATCTTTTATCCAAACTCACGAATAAAGTAAGAGTATTCTATCTTTAATAAAAAAAAAGAACAATTGGAGTCATCCACAAAACTTGAAGATCTAGCATTTAAATACTCGTGCTTTGAAATCTTAGCAAGATCTCATAATCTTTAAGCATGATCCCATAATCTTCAATAAAGATCATGATTCTTGTTAGCAAGATCTCGTAATCTTTAACAAGAATTTTGATATGATCATTGAGATCTAAGCAAGATCTCGTAATATTTAATCATGACAGTATTTTTGAGATCTTACAAAATCTCATAATATTTAATGAAAATCATGACATGATTTTGAGATCTTATCTAGAATATTAATTAAATTAATTACAACTGGTTCATTAATAATTATAATTAATTTTTCTTAGTTTTATATGTCTTCACATTCAAAATTTAGCAAAAATACATATTATGTCATGTTTAAACTAATCACATTTATATGACATATCATATATATTACTTAGTGTAATATTTGTGATAATATTTTATATATTTAGTAAAATTAATTTATAAAATCAAACTTTATTTATTGAATTTCACATTTAAATTCTAATCATCAACCCATATGATATTAGATTTAGCCACTCTACTCTATGAAGAGAGAGAAGTTTATATTCTGTCAATAACATTTATAAGCTATTAAATGTCAAACCAACGGAGGCCTTTATATTGTGTGTAAATTTGTAATTAGCGGGCATATTTCTTTAAATAAATTTTGGGATGCATAACCCAAGCATTTGTAATTACAAAAAAAGGAATAAATAATAACAAAATAATATTCTATTTCGCAACGTCCTCTCATCCCAATTTTAATGAACAGTATTTGTGTCTCAAAAGATAAAAAGAGCAAAAAGAAGGAATTTTATCAAGTATAAAATTACAGAAAAAATATGCACTATCTATCTTTCTAAATCCGATGAAATACCTCGTAATATAGAATAGTCTCCAATAATCTACATTACATCGAAATTCACACACATAAATTTCGACTTATTTTAAATTATTAAATAATTATTTCGTATTACGAAATACTCTATCAGATATAAATTCGACAGCTGTCCGGACAATAATTTTTGACTCGTAATTCTGAGATGCCTAGATACCTATCCAAAATGAAACGAAGACCCTACAAATTCTAGGTTTATCATGCTATAATTTTGCCAATAATGGCTACAGTTTATGTTAAATTCCAAAAACGAAAAGAAACCATTGAAAATAATGTTTTGAGTTGATCGAGCAATTTTTAAATCATTACAGGAATCATCTGAGAATGACATTACACCGGCACCAAATAAGTTTATTTTATTTTATTTTATGAAAGGATTATTCATCAGATGGGCGATGGGAATACTATCACAGCGCACACATCATATGGATTTACTGTGCCATTCACTTTGTGACTAACCATGTAGCGAGTGGACAAGCACGCTGTAAATTTTCATCGCTGGCTCCCCCGTCAATCTACATTTCTGAGGATATCAACCGCTGGATGGCTTGTTGTTATAACACTTAGCTGACCGATATTTTTATTATCAGAAATTTAATAAATAAAATATAAATAGACATAAAGATTTGTGCAAAAGCGCTGAAAATAGAAAAGATCGGAGTTACGAATATCAACATTTTGATTAAATTCAAAAGACCAGAGTTCTGAACAATTGATTCATTTTATTTTCCGCAAAAGCAAACAACTTTTTGGACCTTTTGGCGTTGATTTTTTATTAATAAAAATATTATTAATTTAAACCATGAATTATGTTATATTTAAATAATTTTTCGTAATAATTTCGGCTATACTCGTCGGGATCGTAATTAAATTTGTTTTATCGTCGCAAGCCATCAAGTTGTAGATATTCGAGTCTACTTTCATCACGTCGAGTTTGATTTGCGATCATAGAAACAAGCGATTCAAAATTAATTTCGACGCAAACTCATGATAAAAAATCACTAATTAAGACATAAGTTGAATCTTGAGCCAAATTTGAGATGCACATTCCTACGATCGCAAATCGGACACAACGAGATGAAAGTAGACTCAAATATCTACAGCTCGATGTATTGCGATGATAAAAAAAACTAATTACGATCCTGATGAGCACTGTGAATGTTTGTAGAAAAATATACTAATCATACTTAATATTTTTTGTAATAACTTCGATTACGCTCGTCGAGATCATAATTAAATTATTTTTATCATCGTAAGCCATGAAATTCTAAATATTCGAGTCTACTTTCATCGCGTTGAGTTTGATTTGTGATTGGAGGAACGTGCATCTCAAATTTGGCTCCGTCTTTAACTAATGTCATAATTTGTAAAATTTTCTCATGATTTGCATCATAATCAATTTTTAATCGCTCGTTTCTTGATCACAAAGCAGACTCGACGCTGTGGAAGTAGACTCAGATATCTATAGCTCGATGACTTGCGACGATAAAAAATACTAATTACAGTCTTGACGAGTGCAGCTGAAGTTATTACAGAAACTTACCTAAATACAATTCAACTCATGAATTAAAATATTAATTTAAATAATAAAATATTTAGGGTACAAAAGTTTGAAAATTTTGTTATGTCCGACCTAAAAAAAATAAGAATAACATCTATGACCCTGAATTCAAATCTTTGACAATAATAACCCTACTTTAACGTTCACATTCACGTGTTATTAAAATATTAATATTAGTTATGAGTTGGATTGTATTTAGGTAAGTTTTTGTAACAACTTCAGCTGCACTCGTCAGGACTGTAATTAATATTTTTTTATCATCGCAAGTTATGTAGATATCTGAATCTACTTCCACAGCGTCGAATATGATTTGTGACAAGAGAAACGGGTGATTCAAAATTGATTCTGATGCAAACTCATGATAAAATATTACTAATTATGACATAAGTTGAAGATAAAGCCAAATTTGAGATGCACGTTCCTCCAATCACAAATCTGAAAGTAGACTCGAATATCTAGAATTTCATGGCTTACGATGACAAAAAGAATTTGATTATGATCCCGACAAGCATAGTCGAAGTTGTTACAAAAAGTATTAAGTATGATTAGTATATTTTTTCGACAAACTTTGACAGCGCTCTTCAGGATCGTAATTAGTCTTTTTTTTATCGTTGCAAGTAATCGAGGTGTAGATATTCGAGTCTACTTCCATCTCGTTGAGTCCGATTAGCGATCGAAGGAATGTACATCTCAAATTTGACTCCTTATTCAACTTATGTCTTAATTTGTGATTTTTTATCATGAGATTGCATCGAAATTAATTTTCAATCGCTCGTTTCTCCGGTCGCGAATCGGACTCGACAAGATGGAAGTAGACTCGATTATCTACAGCTTGATGGCTTGCGACGATAAAACAAATTTAATTACAATCTCGACGAGTATAGCCGAAGTTATTACGACAAAATATCTAAATATAATCTAATTCATAGATTAAATTAATAATATTTTTGTTAATAAAAAAATCAACGTCCAAAAGGTCCTTGTTTGCTTTTGCGGAAAATAAAATGAATCAATTGGTCGATATTGTGAACATTGGTCTTTTGAATTTTTTTAAAAGGTAGGTATTCACAACTACGGCATTTTGTATTTCTAGCGCTTTCGAACCAATCTTTCTGTTTATTTATAATTTATTTATTAAATTTCTAGTATTAAAAAAATCGGCCTAGCTGATTATGATGGATACTTTTCATTTCGTTTCTTGATTTCTCTTTTTCCCCCCATTTTACTCTTTTATACCGTGTGAATATAAACAATAAGTTTTAATGGATTTTTTTAAATGGGCTAAGCCCACTTTCCTGAAAAAAGAAAAGAAATGTAACACAGAGGATTCCAGATCATTGCAATGGAAATTCACCCCCCACTCCTTGTCTAAGTTCTGCTAATATTATATAAAAAATAAACACGCCAATGGATCCTCTCCGAAATTTTTAAGTAATAAAAATATTATTATAATTGTAGGTGATACACTATCTCGTCTAGGGTTCTCAAAACGGGGCGGGTCGGGTATCCGTGGATCCGACCCTTCCGGATCCACGGGTATGACGGAGCGGGTATGCACGGGTTCGAACCCAAAACTCCCAACCCGACCCGTGATAAACCCGGGCGGGTAGGGTCCGGGCGGTTCCAGACGGGTCGGGTCGGATCCGTCCAAATTTTTGAATTTTTTGAATTTTTTTCGATTTTTTTTATTTTTTTCGAATTTAAAACTGCACATTATTTTAATATATATATTTTCGAATTTTTCTGATTTTTTTTTGATTTTTTTTGAATTTTTTTGAATTTTTGCACGGATCTACGGGTCGGATCCACGGGTCGGGTCCACGGGTCGGGCACGGGCGGGTCTTGGGACGGGTCGGGCACGGGTCTACACGGGCACGGGCACGGGTTTAGACGGGTTTGGAGGATTTGGGGCCAACCCGACTCGTGATAGATCCGTGGATTCGGGATCCGGGCACGGGCACGGACGGGTCCACGGGCGGGTAGACCCGCCCGGATTTTTTTTGAAGATTAAAAAAAACGGATAAATTTTAAACTCGCAACTGGCAGTGACGAGTATAGCAATAATTGATGTTTTTCCTAAATTCGCTACTGGCATTGACAAATTTAAACTGTAAAAAGATTCTTTATTCAAGAAACTCATATAATTATTGTTTTACACTCTAAACTCGTCACTACTAGTAGCGAGTTTAGAGAAAACCAATAATTGATGCATTTAATGCGACCTATACTTGCCAGTGTCAGTGGCGAGTATAAGATTTATCCGTTATTTTTTAAATCGTCGAAAAATACAAAATAATTGATAAACTCGCCACTCCACTAGCGACAATAGTATATATAAAATTCATCTACCAATTTCTTATATATTTAATTATATATAATATTTTTATGACTTAAAAAAAATTCGGGGAATTCTCTCTCAATTGAACTTCATTGGTAATTTTTTAGAAAATAGAAAAATTAAGCCATTAAATAGCATAAAAAAGTAAAAGTTGTCTCCGTCGCCTTCCGATATGTGATACATCATTAGCTTTTCCAAAAGCTAGTCAAATTATCTTTTTCCTCTCCTTTTACACGGAATCATATCTGCTGTTATTCGGGAGATAAGATGATTCTGTTATTCTCTGATCTATTCGTTTATTTTCAATCTAACGGATAAAATATATAATACATTGGACTCAGTCAATCCATCTGAATCGTTTATTTATCTGCATCGAAATCTAACAGTCGAATCAGAAAATAACAGAATACTGTTATCCCAAGAATAACAGCATATACGAACTCCTTTTACACTAGTGTAGTGGGCTATTAATTGTCATTTTACCTATTACCGGTTAACTATTTGTTTGCTATGTTATTCAAAAAAAAAAAAAAAAGAACTATTTGTTTGCTATGCTTCAACAAATGGAGAAGGCTTCAACTCATGAGAATTTAACATGGTTAAATATAAAATATTCAAATATTTTTCTATTTAAAATAAGAGTCATACGTATGTGTGTGTAATTTTGCATTGTTTATATTTCTCGAAGAAAAAGAAGTTCGACATTTTTTACTTTGTTCCTGGTTTATTACATTTGAAGACATGTCTCAATATAAATTACGAGCGAACACGATTTGTTCACTATGTGACTTATGACAAGCATCAATTTTCAGAAAAAAAAAAACTGGTCAAGCAAGACGGTTTGTCCACTATATGACTTGAGCGTGCTAGAGGACACATAACACCTCTTCTTGTTGTGTTCATTATCCATACGCTCATGGGGCGACTTGCTTCAACTATCAGAACAGCCCCGCTTAATCTCTCACAACTTTCGGAGCATATTAACATATTACTACGCAACAAACGAATCGAGTCGGTTAGACGCATAGTCGGGACATGCTGAAACATTTGGAAGGAAAGAAACAGACACATTTTTTAAGAAAACTCTATAACTGACGTCAGCCTCATGCGATTTGTGCTAGCAGAGCAACAACTTTGGGATAGAGCAACTCAAAAAATAAATGGAACCAGTACATGTTAATCACTACCTATTATGATAGGCTAATTAGAATAGAAGACTAGATATCGACATATCGCTAAATGTAGGTAGCATTGTATTTTCATTTTCTTTTTTTTTTGTAAATATCTTTTTCTAATCATTGAAATTAATAGACTTTTCGACCATTGTTTCAAAAAAAATTACGAGCACCCTAAAGATAATTAATTTGTCTCAAATTATTGGTTGGATATAAATTACTTTACAAAACTAGTTTTGTTGTCTCCCTCAAATTTTGGGGTGGTAAGTATATATTCTCTTCAACAACTACCTATCTAGAAACTTGTTTAAGGATTAACTTGCTACACAATTTTGCAAAAATGATTCCGAATAAACCAGCACTATTGATTTAGCAAAATATATTAAAATATAAATAATAAATAATTAATGAGAAACTTTTATGTAATATTATAGTCCATCAATTCAACAACTTCATCTTGTCTCGTTATGGATTAAAATATTGGCACTAGAAACTTCCAACAAACTTTTTAGGATCGTTATAAATGATGTGGTTTTTGTTAGTTATTTAAGACATTTTCCTCAATTCTATATTAGTCATTCTTTATATAAACAGATATTTATCTCTAAATATATAGATTTTTCTATCCACTATTGTTCTGTTTATTTTATAAACGAAGGGGTATTACTTAAAATGAAAGTTGATATATCGATACTTTCAGTGATATCACCATCGATACCAACATGATAGATCCAGTTGATTTCAGTTTGCATGTTGTTTATTTTATGATGCATGTTATTTTTTGTATTATGCATATTGTTTTTGTTATTATGCATATAATTGATCGGACGCTCCACTTAAAACGAATGGCGCTATGCTCACCGACGCGGATCGCTACGCTCATCGATGCGGACTGGACGAATCCAGTTGCATTTATTTTGAAAAGTTGTTCTAGTTATTATGCATGATGTTTTTGTTATTGTGCATGTTATTTTTTTATTATTATGCAAGTAAATAACATGCAAAATAATACAAATAACATGCATAATTAATAACAAAAATATCATGCATAATAACGAAAACACAATAAATCATAAGTATAACAAAAAAATAATGAACTTAGCATATAAATCATAAGTATTTGACTGTTATTCATGTTTTTAGATGCACAATAACAAAAACAAAATGTATAATAACGAAAACAATATGCATTATAAGTAAAACAAATTTTCATAATAAATCATAAATAGAACAAAAAAAACATATTGAACTTAGCATATAAATCATAAGTATTTAACAGTTATGCAAGTTATTAGATGCATAATAACGAAAACAATATGCATCATAAGTAAAATAAATTTTCGTTGGAACTCAACTGGACGACAGTTGGTATCGCTGACAGTATCGAAGTTGGAATCCGCGAAATATTTTCCATTTAAAATTATGAAGGTACAATTCTTGAGTATTTATAAGTGCTAAGGAATATTTCTAAATTAACACCTTATTCAAACTAACACAATTTTCACTGTTTGATACTTGATTATGTTAATCTGAACTCACTAAGTTATTCTAATTGTTCTAATTAACTAAGATAATTATCTTTCACCCTACAGTACTTGACATAATTATTCTAAATAATCAGGTTAAGTCCTTAATAAATTAACATCACGTTTATGTACTTAGTCAATTAATTAAATTGTTCTTCATGATATGAATCTAATATTTATCCTTTCAGTTTAAATACTAAAACTCTAGAATTTACAATTCACTTAAGATGCAATGATTTAAAATAAATGACAACTCATAAGTTAAACAAATTGAAAATAACACAATACAAAATAAACATTACAAAGAATTTTAAGTAATTGACTCTAGAAAAATCTAAACAAAACTTAATCTGACATGACTAAATACTAAAACTCTAGAATTTACAATTCACTTAAGATGCAATGATTTAAAATAAATGACAACTCATAAGTTAAACAAATTGAAAATAACACAATACAAAATAAACATTACAAATAATTTTAAGTAATTGACTCTAGAAAAATCTAAACAAAACTTAATACATGACTAAGTGACAAACATTCTAAATAGAAAGAAAATTAAAAGAGAGAGATAAATATAAAGATAAAACTCAACTACTCTTCTCCTAACTCTAGAATTATTGCCTGCTTCTCCTCACCAAAACATGATTGGAATAAATATATTATAGCAATATATTAATGATTGGAGTTTATATAATGCACCTTGTTATACATATTATATCTAGCAAAATATCTATATATAACATATTATTTAAACTCGTAACGATATAATCATGAAGAAAAGTACACCTGGGTATATATATATAATTGCAAGCACTTGAAATGCGGCATTTCAGGGCAAGCTCTATGATATATATATATATATATATATATATATATATAGAGCATGGCTAAAATAATATGCATAGTACACCACATAACGTACTATGCATATAGATATAGGTCATTAAATTGAGATTTAAGTTGCTCAATAAATTCTTCATATGAAAATATTGTAGGAAATCAAATTTTGTGATTTTTAGAGCTTTCTAGTTATTTTTTAAATATTTTTAAAAACAGTCCAGATTTAATACTACAAAAGTGTCATTTCTGAGCTGTTTTTAAAAAATATTTAAAAAATAGCAAGAAAGCTCTAAAAATCACGAAATTTTATTTCCTACAAGATTTTGATATGAAGAATTTATTGAGCAACTTAAATATCAATTTAATGATCAAATTAAATGCAAATAGGCGCATAGTATTTTATGTGGTGTACTATGCATATTATTTTAGCCATGCTCTATATATATATATAATACATATTTTTTTTTTCAGTTCAAAACAATTAAGTATGGCTAGAGGAAAGCATATTGTTGGGACAATATAGTTTTCTTGTCCATGACGGCTATACAATTTTAGGAGATTTAATCAACTTTTTTTTGTGCATCGTAAAGTGTGTTATGTTGTACTTTAAGACACAAATATAATGAATAAAAAAGAAAAGAAAGCTACTGACTAAGACCTAGAAACCTTTTGATATAAAGAAAATTTATGCTGTCAATGAAAATTTCAATGTGAACCACTGCAGAAAAGTCCAAATATTGTATTTAAATTCCAAGAATTAGTAAACAAAAACTAGATATTAACAACTGCATTAAAAATAAATTTCCAAGGATATCTCACATTAAATACTTATTTAGAAGAATTAACTCATTGATGAATATACTTAATTGCTCGCCACATCCAATTTTAATATCCTCCTACTTTGCATCTAATTAATTGTAAATATAACACACTTGATTAATATTAAAATAGTGAGACAATTGCATGTTTTGACACTAGATGCCTAACTTTTCTAGAATAATTAAATCTTAAGAAACTTCCAATAAAGTATTAATTTTATCTTTAAATTTGTTTAACAAAAAAAATTCATTGGTCCTTGTTAACTTATTAGAATATGTTCAAAATCAAAATAATTAAATTTGCCGTGCATTATAGGAAGAGAAAAGATACCAATGGCATGACAGTAAAGGCCGCAATGTGTTTGTATCTGTCCCCACCGATCAAATTGATCCAACGGCTCTGATTCTCTAACCCACTAATAATATCTCTATTTTTTTTTTCTTTTCTTCTTTTACGCACACGACCGCCTTATAATATCTTTGTTGTTTTTCTACACCATACAAACCGTCATATAAATTAGTCTACATCCAT
>CAXKVX010000508.1:0-151128 GCA_964058865.1 Eleocharis quinqueflora
AGTGGGACGGTCAAGAGCATAAGACTTTCAAGAGATGTTCTTGTTTCTTCAGGGTAGGTGCAAGTTCCTTTCTAGTTTTATGTTATTGTAGTTTATGTTAATATTTATACTTTATCAGTGTGCTTGTTGGGATTGGAAGGTTTTTGTTCTTGCATTTTTTTGTAAGTTCTCTGTCTCATATGTGTCTTCTCGGTTAGTTTTGTTCTTATTAATTTAATTCGGGGTCTTTGGGAGGGTTTGATCTGGTACACGGTAACACGGTTATACTAGGTATTACAGTACCAGATTAGGTGCTTTTAGTGTAGACAACTAACAATGCATGTATGACAGTTGTTCAAACTCAATTAATTGTTAAGCATCAATACAGGCTCCTTGAGTTTGAGCTTGAACAAAAAATCTTGCACAGTAGTTTCCGAAACAACCACTAATATTAAAACTTCAAATTGGTTACTCTATCTATTGCCATCAATAATATTATCCACTCCATGTCATCTATATTTTATTGTTTTTATGTTAATATGTATGTTTTATCTGTGCTTGTTGTGAACTGGAGGTTTTTGGTTTCGCCATCTTTTCTGTGTTAGTTCTTGTGCACTAGTGTCTATATGTGAACTCTTTTGGATTTTTTTTTTGGTCGCAAAGGATGTGGTCTAGTACCAGGTTTGGTATTTGAGGTTGAATTAGTACGGATGGATGGTACTTATTCAAACTTAATCGGTTAATGATGGATCTCCAATTAATTTGATTTTACCCTTTTCTTGTCTATTTGCTTGCTGAGATTGTTGACATCTTGATCATGATCAAATAATGCTCCTTGATTTTGAATTCAAGTGGGAGTTCTTCTTTTATAGTCTTTAATACAAGCAATCAACCATTATAATATTAACGAACCCAATTTGGCATCCCCATCAATGAAATATCTTATGACAACTATGACTTATTTTTCTTATTGACATGTTCTTAAATTTGAACATATGTTTCCAAATTTTTTTACAGTTATTAATAAGCTTGCTTTCTTGTAACTTATCAGGAAGAAAATTGTGGCAATCGAAATGTTAACCATGAACATTTTGCCCGGTTCAAAGAAGGGAACAAAATTTATCTTTGAAGAGAAAGGAAGCGAGTCAGCAAACACAATTCCCGCTGATATAATTGTGACACTAGACGAAGAACTGCATGATGTTTACACAAGAGAAGGCCATGACCTGATCCTTTTTGAAACCATCTCATTGTGGGAATTGTTCACTTGCTCTTGTACTCTCGATGTGACGACATTAGACGGGAGAAAGTTAGCAGTACCAGTAAATTGTGTGTCTTTACCCTTTCATGAAAAGATAATTCCAAGGGAGGGAATGCCATCGACAAAGGATCCATCAGTACGTGGTGACCTACGGATCAAATTAAAATTCAAAATCTTTTGAGGATGTCCAATCACATAAAACTGACTTCTCAATCTTTTGTGTAAATTAATCCCATCGGATGTGGAAACCAGCTTGGCAGTTGGTTGAGCCTATAAAGCATCCAGACTGGTAAGTACTGAGATGAATCTGTTTGTATGTACATATCTATTGCTACCCCTACTGGCCCATATGATACTTGTGCAAAGTTTCCAAAAACCAAATGTAGTTTATTAAAGATGAAGAATGCTGGAAAAAGAGCAGATATTAAGTTGTCAACTGTAGTTCTTTGTTCTTTCTTTTCCTTTGACTGATAATCTGTTTTTTCTTTTCTTTGGTTTATTCTTTTTTTCTTTCCTTTTATTTCCAGTGGCCCAGGATAGGGACATTTTCCCTGGAGGCACTTGTACATAGTCATTATTATTATTATTATTATTATTATTATTATTATTTTCTTTTAGAAAGGAGTGTACAACACTATTATACAAATATGTCATATAGTTATTGTGTTTCTTTTAATGTTGTCTTTTTCTCTAAAATACTTACAATTTTCAAAGTTAAACTTTTTGTAGAACTGATGACAATGTTATTGCAATCTTGACAATGGATATTCAAATAAATTCATTGTCAAAATTATAAAAAAAAAAAACTATTGTCAAGTGATTCCTCTATTTTAAATGAGAAAAGGTATGAACCCAACATTTTCATGATTGAGATCACCTACTTTTTAAAAAAGAATGGATGAATTAGATTTAAAAGCATATGCCCCTATTGTCGAATCTGACTCCCGTTTTAATTGGACGGTTTAGATTTGAATAGTAAAGTCCTACTTTTTCATAAAAAATAATAACAGATTCTGATCCGCATTTTCACTACCACTCTACAATAGACAAAATTAGAGATTTTCTTTCAGCTCAAATTCCCGCAGACAAATTAGAATTTATGGAAGGGAGATATAAATTTCAAACTTTGACTCAGGAGTTGGGATTGAGATCTTCTACTTTTTTTTCATTTAATCTGAACCGTAAATTATAATAAATGGATCATATCAATATTAAACTCTTGAATTTCACCTGTGTCGATTCATCCCTCTGTTTTTAATCCGATGGTCTATAAATGAATAATAAGATCTTTTTTCTTCAAAATAATAGCAGATTAGGACCCCAGAAGTTGTTGAAACGAAATCCTCTGCGCATAGTATTTTGTGCTCATTCTGTGCAGATTATTCTGAACCGTCGGATTAAAAATCAACGCCCCCTTGAATCACATCAGTAGCAATCAAACATTGATTTTTAATTCGACGATTCAAATTAACTACGCGCAGAATGGGCACAAAAAAATTGAGCGCAGAGGATACGATTCCATGAGTTGTTACACAAATTTGTTATCTACTTTTCTTTTCAACAAGAATGCAGATTTCTAGGCGGCGCAATTTGCCTCTTTTTTTGGGTTTTGTATTTCCCACTAACATTTTTGGGCTTTTATATTCACATCAACCTTTTGCGGAAAAGCCCGTTGTGACTTGGGTATAATTTCGCTTCGGTACTTTTAACAGTTAAATTTGAAATTGTTTTATTGACGAAATACTTCTAGTTACAAAGCACAGAATTTAAAATATTTCGTTGCATTTTCTGATGCGAATAATAACAATAGTTAGTGCAGAACTAAAATCATGAACGAAGGGAAGCCCAATCTTATTTTTTCCCGCTTCGTTGCATTTAATTTGCACATTGGTATAGTTATTATGTACATTATTGTGGTTATTATGTATTATATTTTTATTATTATTCACAATGTTTTTGTTATTATGCATTTAATTGACTGAACATTCGACTGAAAACACGCCTCTCGACGCAATTTTCCTTCTTTGTTTCCTTTGAGTTGTTCTCTCTAGTTTCTTATATTACTTCAACTCAATCCAAATAATAATACAGTTAACATGCATAATAATACGAATAACATACATAATAACACAATTAACATAAATCATAACACATTTAATAACACAATTCGAAATAAATAACACTGATTAACATGCATAATAATATGATTAACATGTATAATAACTCATTCTGAATAACAATGCAATTAACATACATAACTAAAGAAGAAGGAATCACAAAACGGATAATTAATTTTTTACGCACATTATATGAACTATTATGCATATTATTTAAATTACTATGCACATTATGAAAATAAGTGTGAAAATATCTAATATCATGGTGTGAGCCACAATGGATAGTATGTACTGATAAAATTAAATTCCATCTCATAGCTAGGTTCCTTCAATTTAAAGAAGCATTAATTCTGGCAATTTAGAAATTTTACTTTTTAATTTAATTTTCGCACTTGGTGAAGTCTCTTGCTGGCAATGGCCATGGCCCTTGCCTTTACTCTATCAACTGGTGTTATATCAGCAACTACTAATTAGGTATAAAAATAGAATGCTTATGCATGCAAATCAGTTAATTTCTATCAGTGCTTACAACACATACATCTGAAATACTGACATATGGATCTTTCACTTTAAATCCACGTAGCTTCCTAAATGCTTACAAAATTCATTTGCTAGAAGAAATCATTACTACTAATATGAATGACTCATGTTTAGTGATATTTTTTCAACTAAAATAAAATTAAAACTATTTGACATGGATAGATATCATTACATATTTTAGTCAAGCCAATAAAAACATTATCATATTCTATTGCTGCAGGAACTTTGAATTCTGAAATAGCTCTGCTATCTCTGTTGGTTCCTTCATGTCACTAGTTAGGATGATCTGCTACATTTAAAGAAACATTGCACCATCTCACCTCAACAATTTCAAATTGAGAATGGATCTCGCCTTGTGAAACTTATTTCTTTTCTCTTCTTTGAAGCATTAAATCAGGTCGGTTAGCGATCTCTCCAATTTGGCAATTTTGTCTTGAGCCAAAAAAATTTGTCAACTGGCCACTTCAGATACTTCTTGTACAAATTATCAAGCAACCTTTTCATTTGAGATTCAGGATCAGCATATGAATTAGAGTCCAAATCATTCAATTCTTCACTACAATTGCATCGAATCAAGCAAAAGTGAAACAGGTTTTCCAATTTTTCATTTTATGTGCATATAGCGTATCCATTGTTGCCATGAATTGGCACGTACGGATAGGAAGATTAATCTGCAATTCAAAGCATTTTTCAACAGTTCGGTTGCTTTAAAATCCGTACTCTTTGATTGTCAAAATGAATTTTGACGCAATCCTTCAAACATTACGAATATTGACGCAATCGACAGAAACAAAATTTAAAACTCAAATTTGATCAACACATTGTAATTTTTTTATCCCTCATATGATTTTATAAGCAATCGAATTAGAATCCAACGCTCAATGTCCAACTCAAGCCAGTTGCGTCAAATAATAAGGAAATATTATATCGCGTCAATTTGGTCGTTGATCGCTGTATCAGGCGAGAAGGAAGAGTCAGATCGGTTCGGGCTGCCTAGAACAAGAACCCGCTGGCTTAATTTAAAACTTTAATTTGATATCAATTATATTTGCACAAAAATAAACAGCAAGAAAAATAGTATTTAAACGATATTTTCACTTTATGATAAAAAAGTAAAAATAGATTTAGCTTTCCTTTCACCACTAGTATAAAACCATGATTATATACCTTTCCAACTTCACAGTTGACACCAATACACCGCTTCTCAATTTCTTGTCAACGAATATTTCATGTCTGGGAGTTGATAACGTAGATATCGACTATCGATATCGATATTATTACGTACATTTAGTTGAATTATTATGTATATTATTTGAGTTATTATGCATGTTATTTTTGTACTGAAATAATTATGCATGTTATTTGAGTTATTATGTACATTATTTTGTTAACATGCATAATAATTTTTTCAATATAAAAATAATATAAAATAATATGCATAATAATTTAAATAATATATATAATAATTTAACTAAATGTCTAATATTTACATAACATGTAAGTAACATGAAACATTTTCCTTTCCCAGTCTACCCTCTCATCTGCTCAAGATTCGCAGCGCACTGGCTCTCCGATTTCTAAAACTGGATTTCGATTCTTCGAACAGTATCATTATGATTTGTAGTCAGGAGTAACTTAGAAGCAAGCTTTGTGTTCATCTCCAGTTGCAATCCCTAACCTCTGTCTGTAGAACACCATCTTCCCACACTGATCAGTAAACAAAGCTTTAAACCAATCGCCATGCCTGGCTTGGTTACTCCGCCTGATACTGCACCACTCCGTGTAGCCATGCCAGAGACCTCCGCCGTGTCATATGGTAGCGGCGACACGCCTGTGCGCCGATCATCGCCGGCTCCGAGGAGAACCCCTTCCTCTCCCACTCCATCCTCCTCGAAGAAGCCTTCCCCTTCGAAGAAACCCCAATCCGCATCTGAAATGGTTGATTCATCGCTCGATAACCCAGATCTTGGACCGTTTCTCCTAAAACAAGCTCGGGATACGATGATCTCCTCAGGCGAAGGCGGGCCTACCAAAGCGCTAGAGTACGCACTGCGTGCCTCACGTGCACTGGAGAGGAAAGGAGAAGGTGCTGAACTGGAACTGGCGATGAGTTTACATGTCACTGCTGCGATCTACTGTGCTCTTAGCCGGCATGCCGAGGCGATCCCGGTGCTGGAGCGGGCCGTGGCTGTGGCCAAGGAGACTGGAGAGAAGGATAAAGAGGAGGAGGAGGAGGCGAATCTTGCCGAGTTTGCTGGTTGGATGCAATTGGGAGATACACATGCCATGCTTGGTAGAACAGAGGAGTCTGTGAGTTGTTATGAGAAGGGGCTTGAGGTACAGATCCGTGCGCTTGGAGAGAACAATTCTATAGTTGCCGAGACTTGCAGGTTAGTTATTATTGAATCATATGTTTCATTTTTCACTTTGATTTGGTTTCAGTCATGTAGATTTGATGGTTTCTCGGTTAGAGTTGCATTTTTTACTTCTGACATTCTGTGTCTGTATCTGTTCGGTATCAAATCATCAGTCATCACCATGTCATTCTTGGGATCTATCCATTTTCAGTAAAAAAAATGGTTAAACGGGAGATCCTTTTAATTGGGATCGTAGAATTGTTGAGCATAATGTGTGAAGACCTAGAATTGAACATGTTTGACTTTTACTGAATTAGTTATTTCCTTCTTTGGTGCATTCCCTAATAAGACCATGATATCTTTTTCGTCCCTTCCCTGAATAACCAAATATGTTTACTCGACTTCTTGGCAAAAATCTGGGTGTGAGTAGTTCCAACAGGAATGACATGGAAAACAAAAAAAGGCTGGCGTTCCGTGAGTAGTTGAGTTTCCATCATAAAATTTTGAAACTTCCACAGGTACTTGGCCGAGGCCCATGTGCAGGCACTCCAATTCGAGGAGGCTGAGAAGCTTTGCAAAAAGGCCCTTGAGATCCACCGGGAGCATAGTGCACCGGCCTCCCTTGAAGAGGCATCTGACCGGCGCCTCATGGCCATGATCGTTGATGCGCGCGGGGACCATGATGGAGCCTTGGAGCACCTTGTGCTTTCTTCCATGTCAACCCTGGCTCATGGTCGTGATGCTGAGGCAGCCACCACTGATGTGGCCATTGGAGATGCCTATCTTTCCCTAGCCCGCTTTGATGAGGCAGTGTTTTCATACCAGAAAGCTTTGACAGTTCTGAAGTCATCACGAGGTGACTCTCACCCTTCGGTTGCTGCAGTCCTTTCCCGACTCTCGTCTTTGTATCTTCGTACTGGTCGAATGAGAGAGTGCCGATCATATTCTGAGTCAGCAATGAGGATTTTGTCCAAGCCAGCACCAGGTGCTACCCCAGATGAGATTGCCTCTGGCCTGACTGAGGTACTTTATGGCTAACTGCAGTTATATAATCATGCCTGGTGTGAGAGTTATATTGATATTTTTTAAAATATATGTACATCTTTATAAATTGATAGCAATTTTCTTATAAATTTGATAATAACAAAGCTATAAGAGACAATATTAGCAAAATGCAAATGGATACCATAGATGAATAAGAACACTCATTTTATCTGCCATTGCACTATCTAAAGAAGACCATGACTTCATCGAGTGAAGAAGTATAAGCAGTCCTAAATCTGTAGCGAGTTAAGAAGTGTATACTGGATAAAAATAATGTATGACTAATTTTGTGATGTAACACATGTTTCTAGATGATTAATAATTTAATATCTATTATAGGGAAAATGATTCGACTTGAATGGTGTGACAATGCGGTTGTGAATCCTTAACCGCCAAAGCTAATCTCTTATTTATAAATTATTACTGATAATAATATATTAAAATAGGTTGCCTCCATCTTTGAGGCCCTCGGTGAGACTGAAGAATCCCTGAAGTTGCTCCAGCGTGCCCTGAAACTCCTTGAGGAATCTTCTCCTGGCCAGTGGAGTGCAGTTGCTGGGGTGGAGGCACAATTGGGGGTGATATACTACATCCTGGGGAGGTATGCCGATGCAAGAAGCTCTTTCGAGAGTGCTGTCAACAAGCTGAGAGCTGGAGGGGAGAGGAGGTCAGCCTTCTTTGGAGTGCTTTTGAACCAGATGGGGCTGGCTTGCGTGCAGCTGTTTAAAATTGACGAGGCGGCTGAGCTGTTTGAGGAGGCAAGGACAGTCCTCGAACGGGAGTGTGGGCTCTCCCACCCTGACACGCTTGGAGTGTATAGTAATCTTGCAGCGATCTATGATGCCATGGGAAGGTAAGAGTTTTGCTTATGGTGCATTCTGTACTTAGTATCAGTATTGTATGAATTTCTGATTGGTACAGTATAGTGTTGTTAATAGTATCGGAGAATATTAATATATTATGCATAATTATTACCTAAAATTGCAATGGCCATTTCTTAATTATGGAATTTGATTTTCATTCGTGCTTCATGGTTTCATCCTTGGGTAGGATTTTTTAACCTTTGTTTCTTAAAAGAGGCTCTAAATTGTTGATAATAGAATAATAATCATAACTTCCTATTTTCTAATCCCTTGAACCTGCTGAATATGTTTCTTGCAGCACTTTAGTTATTCCACAAAGTGCTTTTTATTTTCTAACTTTGTTTTTGAATAATTTGTCTTGTTGAATTTAAATTTGTTTAACATACTGTTGGATTGATGGAATATTTTGTAAGGTGTTAGGAACCCAATCCCAAGAAGTCATTTGTGTTGCTTTTGTAAGATAGTTGTTACAGAGAAAGAGGTTGACTATGCTATGTTAAATTTCCTTAATTCCAAAGAAATAGAAATATTTAGTTGCATCATTGGGCTCTGAGTTTTTGCCCAACTTAATACCTGTTTTACAGGTTGGGAATTAGTATCTGAAAAAATGATGTGTTGATGGCTATTAATTTCATAATCATCGAGGCCAAAATTGACTTTGATGTTCTTATCATATTATTTTGTCATCATATCAATATTTAAAACATTGTTTTATTCCATATTTCATTAAATACAATAGATGTAGTATTATTTTATCATTAACTTCAGAGACAATGTCCTTGTCTTAATAAATGAAATATATTTAGTAAGTTGACTAAACATGTCATTACTTTTGAATTAATCAACTCCTTGATGGAAAAAAGTTGATTTCAATTAGACATATTCAAAGGTCCAATGAAGAAAATCAAGGAAGCATCACCCATTACTCACAGTAGTCAAATGTTGCATTTGAATGAGCCTAACCCTTCCTTTCCCCAATTCTTTCTGGTATAAAAGGTGCATAGGTCTAAAAGTACGTAGAATGCTGTTGCATTTGAAAATGTACATAGGTCAGGAAATTATGGTTTTAACAAAATATAGGAACAAACAAAAGGGAAAACTACCAATGGTTGAACAAAATTTGATCTCCTCTCTTGCAATCTTTAATGACCAGGGTTGAGGATGCAATTGAAATACTAGAACATGTGCTCAAGGTACGGGAAGAGAAACTCGGCACCGCTAATCCTGATGTAGAGGATGAAAAGAAGAGGCTCTCAGAGCTCTTAAAAGAGGCTGGTAGGTCCCGCAACAGGAAGCAAAGTTCCCTTGAAAACCTATTTGTGACAAACTCCCGTAAGAAGGAAGCAGGGAGGAGGTGGTCAGCCTTCAGTTTCAGGAGCACTTCATAGAAGTGAGAAACAATTGGTTCTCCTTTGTATCATAATTCAATGTGTAAAGAAATGTTAGAATTTAGGTTATTGCTGATGATGATTCCTTGGTTTGCTCATGGAGCTTCTAATTTTTTTTTTTGTTCTCTTTTTGGGGTTATTTATGGTTGCAACACCGTTATATTGCCATATTGGTTTGTTCTTGCTTTGGCGTGTTTTTTTTTAATCTTTGAGTTCTATATTTGTTGTGGGAGTGATCCCGTTGGAGAATAAATATTTTATGGTTGGCTTGTTCTTTACATCCAAAGATTTCAAGGCTGATACACTTTATTGTATGTGATCTTTGACATAGATTATGTTGCTTCATATGTCAGAAACGCTTTCTTTTGAAGGTGTATTGTATTGGTATGTGGCTGAGTAATGCTAATGTTGACTACGAAAATTCAACATAGCATACTTCTGATCACTTCAAACAATAATCTTGGACTTAACATAGCCTATAGAAGTATTTTGTGCCATTACGAGTCAATTTTTTAGTTTGAAAGTTTCAATTGTGCCTTCTTGTGTTGTATAGCGATCAAAGATAAAAGATCTTTTATTTTTTGAACTTAAAGACCGTAGGCATATCTTAAAGTATGAAAAAAGATGTTCAGTAAGTTACATGGTAGATACTAAAAAGGGCAGCCCGGTGCTCCCACTTGCGTGTGGTTTTTGTACAGTCTTTTCTTGTACATTAGACACCAATGTCCCAAAAAATAAACAAGTTCCAAAATCTAGACCCTGGTTTCATATATAACCAATCAAAAGGAAAATACATTTAAACTAGTATTACACAAGCCGACTTCCCATTTAAAGCAATAACTTGCAGTATCTGCCACCTGATACATTCCTCCTTCCTTGATGATCATCTTCATTGCTTCATTTGCTTTCTTATGAGCTTTTTGTACCGCATTCCTTCTTGCAAATCTCAGCCTCACATTTTGCATGCTGGGTATGATGTTACAGTATTCCTTCACCAATTCTATAGCTCTCCATGCCGGGATTTCCTGAAAATTACGATTATTAATAACAGTGACAAGTAATTGTGAATCTGAAAAGATATGAACCTCCCTAATTTTAAAATGTATTGGCAGTAATGAAATTAATGCCAACTGCAACGACTGCACCTCTGAAGAGAAGGCATCCATAGCATGTCCTGTTCTTACCCAATATGTATGCAAACAACCGCCCGGCTCATACACTATCACACTGTTTCCAAAATTTAATTTTATATCCCACGATCCATCGATTATTACTGTTAGGCCACCTTTGGTAATGAATATTGACTTACAGCCTTTGCAAATTTACTACATTTAACATCAATGCATAGTCGGGTCATTGCCTTTGCCCGAGCCCTTATTCTGAAAGGACAGAACTCAGCATTTCTGAAAATAAGGTCACATCTGGCCTTCCAGATCTGCCATGCCAAATTGAGAAAGGAAGCAACTTGCATTACTGCCAAGTTATCCATTACATGACTTAGAACCTGGCCAAAGTCATCTGGCAATTGATGCACTCTTAAATTGAGAAAGGAAGCAACTTGCATTACTGCCTAGTTATCCATTACATGACTTAGAACCTGGCCAAAGTCATCTGGCAATTGATGCACTCTTAAATTGAGACTGGAGGCAAACATGCAGTCCTTGATCCCAGGCAAAAGAAAATTGCATGACAGATTCATTCTTCTTGATAACCATATCTACAAAATAAGAGGAAATATTATAATTCTACTGTGTAGGATTCCCTCCGTAGGCAAAGCGTTATGTAATGCTCTCCAAGCAAAAGTTTGAACCCTTGGCGCCAAGTTTCTGTTAGACCACAGTCTACCACTCTAGCCCATATGGCATTTGTGTCCTGATCTTGATTTCCTTGCCCCCTTGCCAAACTTTCATAATGCTCCCTCTTAGAGTACCTCTCTGTTTTACTGGGCAACCACAGAATTGAAATCTTGCATTTATATCATCATATAGGGGTGATTTGGGGCCTCCACCGGCCGGCGTGTGGCGACACCAGCCTCCACAGCCCGGTGTGGAGTGGGGGGCCTGGCACCGGCCTCAATCAACAACCTGGCACCGACCTCCACGACCCGGCGTGGGGCATGGCACCGACCTCCATGGCCTGGTGTGGGGCAGCACCAGCTTCCACGGCCCGGTGTGGTATCGGCATGGGGTGTGGTATCGGCCTCCACGGCCCGGTTTGGGGCTGGTTCCGACCTCCACGGCCCTGTTTGGCTTGGTACCGGCCTCCACAGCCCGGTTTGGCTTAGCACCGTCCTCCACATTCCCGTGTGGCTTGGCACCGGTCTCCACAGCTTGGTCCAATATACACCGACCCACTAAATTGTATTAAATGAAAGAATTGGTGAAATAATATAAATGTACAAAATGTACAAATATGTTCTGTACATGTATCGATTGTGCATATGTGTTCAGTACAAGTGGCAAATATGCAGATGTGTTCTGTACATATGCCAAATGTGCAGATGTGTTTCGTAAATGTGCCAAATGTGCAGATGTGTCCAGATACCAAGTGAGCAAATGCTTATGAAAAGTTGCCAATATCTTCAGATATATTGTATACACCGTCTAAGGTTTATACATAGGCCTGAAATCAGAATAGAAATGGTGTGTAAAAGAAAAGAAATACAGATCATCAGAAAGTGATTACACTATTAACAAAAGTTGGAATAATATTGTTCTCATTTCATACTGTCAAGGATCGTGATTGAGTTCTACTGACGATACGAGAAAACGAATAACTCATTCAAGAAAACCAGTAAAAAGAGACAAGTCGGTTCTGTACAGGACTTCCGCTTTTGTAACAGTTTATGTTTATAATTTAATGTTACGTATTAATTCTTACACATCAGGTCACCAGGCCTTGTCAGGACCCATTAAAGACAGAACATGTGTAACCTCATTGATATCTGGCACCCTTTGTAAAATTTGGATCGCCCAATCCAGCAAGGCAGGCCCATGTCGTATCCTCAATATTCCTCATATTTTGGAATTGCTGAAGTACTTTGATGCAATACATGTGGTCATACGCACGCTTTTCAAAAAGGGGCGTAACTTTTGATCCGTCCGTCGGATCGGGTTGAAATTTTGACAGGAACTTCACAGCCCAAAGCCCGAAACGAAACAATCTATGATTTATTTCGCCTATTTTTCGGGCCCGGATTCGCGATCCGAATCCTCCTTCATGGACTTTTGGACCTTTCTTTATAGTTTTTAGAGTTTTTAGGGTCTTTTTGCACTTTTTTATGTATTTTCTATCTTTTAGGGGTTGGTCATTTTCTATTTATGATTGGTCGTATTTTTTGGCAAAAGACAGTTGTTATGTATCAGTTTTTATCAAAAAATTGAGAATCTGTGTGATCTCAACCAAAATCTCTCTTTTCTTTATCTATCCAATTTCTTTATCGTTCGTGCATCATACTTCATGAACAACATATATTTCTTGTGCATAAAATATGTTTTTGTAATAACTGACAAAAGTACATCTAATATTCTTGTCATTAACAAAGTCGGTACCACTCTCATCTTTTATGGAGACAATCCTATTGATTCTTCTTCTCTGTGTTGCATACATATAATAAAATTTTGTGTTCTTTTCACCACTCAACTTCCAGTTAATTGTAGCTCTTTGTTTCCAATACTTTTCTCTTCTTTCTTCAGTTCTTTCATACTCCTTTTGCAATCAGAGATCAAACAGAGTGGGTAAAAAAAAGCATAACGGCAAAAAATAATATGGTTGATGTATGATTACAATTGTATTCTTGCCAAGAAATTTCTCTTATTTTAAGATTTATCTGACTACAGTTATATTCTTGTAAAATTTCTCATTAAATAAGGTTTATCCAATCAGATTAATAACAGTGGTTATATTTTTTTTGGTGCACAGGTAAAGAGGAGTTACAGTACATGTTCAGTTCAGCCCGCTAATAAAGAGTTGAAGTTCATGACCAAACCAAGTCCATAATTATCTACTAATATCCAGTTCATGTTTAGTTCATCTTATAATCGAATAATGTCCACTATTTATTCATAAACTAATCATATGGACATGATTCTGAACACCACAGTGTTGTCATCTTTAAATGAAAGCTCTTTCATTACTGTATTGAATAACTTAGGTTTCTTTGTGCGAATAACTTGGTTCTCTCTATGTGAAACATAAAGTTAAAACTTGGTTGATTTATTGGAATGTTTGAACATATTTTCATTTAATCCACACTGAGCTCGCAGTTAGTCCATAATTTGTCCATGATTATCCACAATTAGTTCAGTTCATTTTTATCAATTGAACTTGGACTAAACTTTAATCAAAATAAAAAAATAATTCATTTTATAGTGTTCAGTCCATTCATGAACCGTCATGTTTATTAACAGTCCTATGCACAAGACACTCATCTTGTAATAACGGTTGAGAAACAAAAATCGTTCAGAAAAATCCAAGCCAACATGCTTGATGAAAAGCATTTTCTTTTTTGTTGATTGTGAAGGTGTTTATATATTAGAGGCTAAGTTTTATTCAATTATTTTAAGTCGTAAAAAATTTAACCGGACGCAAATAACATTTTTTTTACTTCATGAAATGTTTCACAACACAAAAGTGTAGAACACTAACATATAAAAATTTGAATGGGTGTTTGGTAGAGACATTGCAACCATCGTGAAATGTAAGAACACGCAGGAGTAAAAGCAGAATAGACCATTGTCGATTTTGGAAGAAACAAAACTTTCGCTTGTTTGTTTTAGTTAAAAGTCCTTTCCTCTTACAACAATGGGTTGTGGCTCAGTTGGCTAGTGCGTAGGTCTCAGGACTCGTTGAGCTGAGGTCGACAGTTCGAACCCCCCTCTCTCACCCAATTTGAAAAAGTGCAGGAACAATGACGACATTGCATGCGTGTGATGACTATGTGGGGTCTATCACAATCCGTTTTGTCAGACGACAATGCCCTTACCGAGTTCCTCACTTTTTTCCTTTTTCGGTCTTAACAATTTTTTTTTCCTTTTCAGCAAAAAACTGCTTCAATGCTTGAAATTACATTGCACAACTCCTACATCCTTGAATTTAATAAGAAAGAGAGTTGATACGTAGATTAGGTCTTTGATGGCCTTGGTTTTGCTTGAAATTACATTGCACAGATCTTTATAGGATTTTGTCTCTCTATAGGCTTTGGGTTCTTCTTGAGGTTTTTTCTTTTCTTTTTTTGTCCGTAGTAATCGTTCAAAAACATGTAGCCTAGATCCCTCACCTTCTCCAATATGAACTCTAGCTTGACTAGAAATGGTTGTCTTTTTTGCCACTACTTTTTGGTACTTAGAAAGTTTTGGTGTCATGAGAAAGAGAAGTGCAAGAATTACATTGAAAAACATTTTGCTTTGAGAATTGAGGAAGTTATTAGAGTTTTCTGGAGGAAGAATTGGTTTAGTAACTGCCAGAGAATCTCCAAATAGAGGGCAGTCCCTGAACAAGAAGAATTTCGCTCAAGAGATTGCAATTTGAGTAGGTTTTGAAAAGAAGAGGTCTTAAATAAGCACTTTTAGCTAGGCGTTACAGTAACTCGTTATAACAAGTTCCTGATGGGTTATAACGAGTTTCCAGTTGTTATAACGCTTCTCTCACCTTTCTGTAATGCTTCAACACATTTAAACCTCTCTAATGACTAGTTTTGATTTTCTAACTCGTTATAACGGATTACCAATTCGTTGCAACGTCTCGAATAAAAAAACTTTATTACTAGCAATATAATAGTCTAATTAAATATAAATGGTCGGGTCGGGTTTCACCTACATTTTATTCTACAATCCGTACTCAAATATTAGATGTCGAGTTCGACAAAATAAAAATCATGACCATAAAAATCAAAATTTGCATTTTATTGGGTTGGATTGGTCAGATCCGTCGAGTTAGTCGGTTTGGACTTACACCACTAATGAAGAGCAAGTAAAATAAAGCCTCACAAAGGCTTGCGTTACAATAACGCACGGAAACCCGTCACCACGGGTCCCCAACTCGTCACAACAGGTCTAAAATGCATTATAACGAATCCCTAAGGAGAAGAGTTTTGTACCAACCAATGTCTTGGATTTGTCGATTTGCAAAACCAACTCATTAATTTTACAAAGATTTCGTGTTTTGAGAATTATGTAAGAACTTGAATGCAAAAATCAAAGAAGAAATATTTGGAAAATCCAAGTGTAAGTTGAGAACAAGTGTAGAGTTCATCAAGACTTTTCCAACGCTTCGAAAATGACCGAAAAAGAAAAAAAAGTGATGTAGGAGTTGTGCAATGAGAAAAAAACATTGGATTCAACAGGCACACGTACTAAGACTTTGTATCAGCTCCAATACATGTAGATTAGGCACTTGTATTACAGTATCAGTCATCGTACCAGATACTTAAATCATTTAACAACATAATTAATGTTCCATTGCATCTCGGCAAACACCATGCAATGTACCAAGTATGATAACTAGACCTCAATTAGAGCAGAAATTTGTCTCTTCCTGTAGATACTTAAACTGAGTTCTCAGTCAATAATTATAACAAAATTTTATGTGATATAAGCCTCTAATTATGATATTACAATATATGTCATATGATAATAAACTTAATAGTTGACAGGCACATGATATAATTCATACATCTTAAAGTCATTTCTTAATGATCCATTCTCTTAATCTATGGAGTATTTCTCATTTTACTACAAATAATTCATAATGCCAGGAATTTGTCCCATTCCCAAGTTACAAACTACACCAAGAGACCTCCATTAGTTCCCAATTGTGCTACTTGTCCTCAGATAAAGGCAACAAACAAAAATGAAAAATAATTCAAAAGGATGACAGGAAAGAACAAAATACGAATTAAATAGATGAAATATATTTTTTTACAGTAATGCAGAGAAGAATGAGGCACAGTAATAAGAAACAAAAAAAAAAACCCACGAACTGCAAACTAACAAAAAGAAGACAAAATTCTGAAAGGATCAGAACGCATTTTCTTATCTTTTTTTTTTTGATGATAAGCCCGTAGGCGACGCATTTTTCTTATCAGCTAATTAAGAGAACACAATAACTCTCAGAAGAACTTTGGATAACTACAAAATGTGGGGAGAAGTCTAAGCCATCACTCAAACTTGGAATGAAGCCCACGCCTTTTATTCAAACCCCATCTCTACATGTAAACGAGAGATTTACATCGTAGAATGTTCTATGTAGAAGAGGTTGCGACAGTCGCAATGCCATACTCTGGCAAGGAACAAGGATCCTCTTCCCTTTTTTACCCCGAAAGCTCAAACTGAGATGTATTGCGCACTGTTCTCTTGCTCAGACCTTTTACTTTACAACATCATATCCTTTCATTTTTTTAACAATGGAAATCAGAAAAGATGGGAAATCAAAAAGATAAAATTGTAAGAAAGAAGTTTCAAAGAACAAAAATTGCCGAAAAGAAAAGGGTTTAGAAGGAGAGTCTAACACATGAGAGTCGTATAGAAAGAAAGAAGAAGAAAATGGCTGTAGGTGGATTGACTAGGGTTTAGATTTTTGAAGCGAACAGGCGGCTGAGTGACAAGGATTGACTCAACTAGGGTTTAGAATTTGGGATTCTGAACGGCTTTAGATTCTTTATTAGCATCAAAATTTGTGCAAATAAAATTTTAAAAATATGAATTTCTGAATAAATTCAGAATGTTACTACCGCACGACAATATTGTCAGTTCTTGAATGATAACTGTTATATTTTGCAAACTATAGAATGCTAAATGAGCACATCAAGCTTATTTAAATGGATCAGACCTCAGATTTGACACGTTCATAATCTAGAGAATGCAAAGATAATACCTACAAGTCAGAAAGTTCAAATGAATCATCTCAAAACCTCGATAATTCACTGGAAATTGCATGAAAATTCAGAAAATTATTATAAATTACCTAAATATCAAAAGATTCATATAATATCCCTCCCCCCGACCAGTATCTTCTACGTATCTCATCCGCTCCGCACTATGCGTATCGCAATATGAACCGTCGGATTGAAGATCGACTCTCGACCGTCATTGATATGATTCAGAAGGCCTCCTTGTATTATTGAATCAGAATCGTTGATATAAATCGGACGGTCCAAATCAAAAAAAGTCTTGAATAATCTCGAAATCTCATGAAATCATAACCGAACACTGAGGACCTCATAACAAACGGTTCTAACTATCTCAAAACTTCAACAAAACATTATGATAATCATCAAATCATACCAAAAATCCCTTGAAATCTCACAATAAACCTTATAAGCTCTTGAGCAAAAATCAAGAGACAAACAAGAAATCATAAACCTCGAGTCTTTGCCATATGACATTGAATTGGTAGTAACATATTGTACTTTGTATTCAGTATAATATGTGTCTACCCAAATTGTTGAACATTTCATATATATTAAAAAATCAAAATCACCAACATTGTTCCCTACAATGCAATCTGTTCTGCATATATAGAGCTTAACAATATATGTATTTACTAAATAATTTCTTTTTACTGGCCATGCTCCACCTGCCCATACTACTACTAAAATTAACGGTTGTGTGATGTGGACTAAAACCTTAATTGGTGGTTTGTATAGTTTTAATTAGTCCTTAATTTTGTCTGGGGTATTGTTTATATATTACAATGCAACAAGAAATTCTCTTCAATCACTGTAGCATCTATTAGGTTCGATACATCTTGAACGATGGTTGTTAAGTAATAATATTTTATCCACATGAAAGTCTTCTAATTAATATGTGCTCATGAAAATTTAGGAATGCAATCTATCTTTTGAGTTCCAAGAAAAAAATGGCTAAACGGCCTTTAGAGTGCTACATCAGAAAAAAAAAAAAAAAATCTCTGATCCGTCTGCTGTTTTATTTTGAGAGCAAGAGAGTTTGGTCGCAAACGAAGAGGTTAGAGGAAATCTCAATTTTTTTCAATTTCAAGAGAAAGGTAAAACAATATTACAGGAACAATGGAATTCAAAATTCATTTCTTGAATAATCTCATAAGAACAATATTACAGGAACAACAAAATACCGGAAATCTGAACACGAAAAAACAAAAAACTTCTCGTAGTTCGTACAAATTGTACATGCACCATCGCACATTAAATATATAATTCCTTCAGACTCATCAGTACTGAGGCTTGGAGCACTCGGCAGGCATATTGCTGCCGAACCTCTTTGTGTCCTTGCAGTAGCTGTAGACCAGGTATTTACTTCTGATGCTGTTCATGGTGTTGATTTGGTCCTGGCTCAGCTGCTTGTACTGGGCATTGAAGTACCAGTTTGATGCGTCATTACATGTCTTGACGTTGTTCGCCACGGTATATGTGCAAACATTCTCAAGGTAGGTTTGGTAGTTAGCGACAAATGGCTGATATGTCCAGTTAGTCTTGACTCTGCCGCCCTGGCATGCCCAGTCGTCAGCATTCCAGATACTGCTATATACCTTTTGTGGCTTGAGTTTAGGGAATGGAATGCCTTGGTTTTCGTAGTTCTTGAATACTCTGATTACCTTACCATCTACAGACCACCTACAATATGATCGATGTTCGAGTTCAGGTTTAATGGCATGTATGCAGCATACATATATATTAATTAAATGTGTTCAATGATCCAGGGGTTGGAGACTTACACAACCATGTAGGGATTCCAGAAGATTCTGTAGTTGTGATAATCTGAAGTCGGATTATACCAAGTCATCTTGAATTGCTCCTCTTTGCCTCCAACTCCATTGACGAAGATGTTCGTATGCAAAGTGTAGTAATTGTCTCCGCCCGTAAGGTTGCCAAGAAATTCAAAATCAATCTCATCATGATCGTCAGTCTGCTTCGATTTCCATTCAGATGATGTCTGTGACAAATCAGTTTTCATTTTTGAAAATCAGATAATGTATATGCCTTTCCTTAAATTCAACATAGAAAATACATCCCTTTCAACTCACTTATGTATGACTCTGACTAAAATTTGACAGCACTGTAATTAACAGAAAATAGAAGCTAGTAAACCAAACCACAGTCACAAAATTACGTACATAGTAAGTCGTGACAACAGCAGCAGAGTTTCCAGGAACGAGCTTAATCCTCATATCGACATATCCATAGATAAATTGATTGGTGCCTTGAATAGCAGCTCCTGCAGAATGACAATAATAGAAAAAATTGTTGCAAATTTCCTTTTTTTTCTAATGTCATGGCCTAGAAGTTCTTTATCCATAATCCGGTGTCTATTAGGATTGGAAAGCTTGTTCATAAGGAACATTTCAGTAGTGACCCGATATCAGTGCAATTGGTTTCCTTTTGTTTAAATAAATTGTATTGCAGAATAAATGACATATACTGACACACAATTTTGTTCTGATTAAGCAGTTATATTTAGAACAAAGATTTAGAAATCAGTTCTTGTCTGCTAGTTCGTGAATTAACGGTACACTAAAAGGCTTCTTCACATCAACAAGATGGCATAAACAGTATGTACAGTTCATATATTATTTTTTTTTGCGATATAAGATGGCATAAACCATCGAACTTCACATCAACAAGAGGCTTCTTCACAAGAACATTAGTATGAAGTATGTAAAATATTTTTTTTTGTTTGATAAGGGGACCCACTACTGCCTGCATTTATTACTTTTCAAATTTTTTTTTACAACTCATGACCTCTTAAAAATCATTCTAGTTTACTATCACTAAACTATTAGTTCATTTGCTACGTAATATATAATTAACTTTGCAATAATTCTATTAATCACATTGATAAATGCAGTTTGTGAGTACTGCAGTTATGCGATATAAAACAAGAAAGGCAAACGCACATGTACACAAACTGTGATATATATACCTCTTAATAGATCAACATATAGATCAAGACAAATTAGGAAAAGAAAGTAATTATACTTTAAATAATTTGTATATATACCTGACCACTGGTTAAGGATGAGCTTAACTTGATCATTGTTGATCTGACAGTTATCATAGCCCCATGTACATTTCGTGTTGGTTTTAAAGTTTGCATTAACCAGGGTTTGTTGCAATGCAACCAGTGAAATAAGCGCTTGAAACAAAACCTTCGCCATTGCCATTACTGTTGTTGAACTCAGTTGGCCAGGATTGAATATGAACTTCTCAATCTGGTGATCTAACTAGGGAGAGAAAGACCCTTTTTATAGACAGGAAGAGCACTGATTAATTAATAACAAAGTAACAAACTTTTATTTGCATGGAATTTTCAAAAGATTTTATTTCTATCTTGTTTAATTTTCCTTTGATGAGCACCAATTGGCACCTTATCATGTAGTCCATAAATTGTTTGTCGTGGCCAGGTTTTGGTTTGTTTATTACATGTGACAGCTCGCTATTTCATGTCTTTTCTTTTACAAACGTTTCATGCATAAACTCAGGTATTAATGTAAAATAATCACGGCATTAAACATCCTTAAAACTTGATTATCGATACAGAAAAAAGGAACCAATAAAAATGTTCGTGGGGACAACCAGTACTACAAGTCTACAATATATACTATGATTTTACTTTTAATTGGTGCTTGCATGTTCGGATTAAATAATAAAAAAAACATTATGTTTAGTGGTTTGATTCGATCCGTCAAACAATGGATATTCAATTAAAGAGGAAGAATCCGAGTGCTATGATAATTATTTCAATAATCGTACAATGAATCTTACTTAAAAAACATAAAGAAAATTGATAATTAGAAAGTAAAAAGTAAAATGTTACGATTTTCTCTTAATTAGATCAATATATATGTAACTACTGTGTGGGGAATTAGATAGAGATAGCTCATCGGTATCATACTATGATAATCATAGATGTGGTAAGTGGTAACGATACATACAACTATATATTTTTTTTTTATTTCAAATAACTGGATGTTGGTATTTTTGTCATTTCTTTTAAAAGGAATGAAGAGTTGAGGTGCTCTTTCACTCATTTAAAAATATATATGAAATTGTTATTAAATGCACACGCACATACTTTCAATGAAAATTTATGCCGTTTAAGTATTTCGTTTTATGATGCAACAAAAATCTTTAACTTCGGACTGTTGAAATTTGAAATCAATTATGTATAGTGAATATAAACAAAATTTCATTATTTTATATAAGAGTGAAATGTTGACGAAGTATGTTAAAAAAATAAGCAGTGGATAAGATAGAATTATAATATAAAATATAAAAAATAGAGGAATAGGAATTGTACCTATTAGATTAGGTCATCGTTTGTACCATCCAAAGATAACAATATAATTTGCAGAATATAAAATAATGTAAAGAAGAGAGAGAATATATTCATACCGAATTATTCTCATTAGTCTTCAATTTTTCAACATATATCAAAGTACAAGGTGTTGTGACCACAAAAACTCCCACAAATAGTGCTAGTAACATTGGTACGAGAAAATTCTCTGTACAAAACTTGGTACACACATCAACAAAAAAATCTTAGTAAGAGAGCAATAATGAAATAGCTCAAGAAGGACAACACAATGCTACCAATACCTTCAAGCTCACACACACCTTGCTCAATGGCAAAAATTATCTGTCGTGGGCAAAAGTAGCTTCTCGAATCTTCAGAGATAAAGAAATGCTAGAATACATTACAAGAGAAGTTGAAATTTCTGAATGCGACAAACCCAGAAAATCCGACGACAAAGTCATAACTTGGCTCAGGAGCTCCATATAAATCCTTCATTGCCGACCTTCTCCAATTTGTCGATACAACCACTGAGTTGTGGGAGGCCTTAAAAGGCCATGTATGAGCAACAAAATAATTACTCTTGAATGCACATCCTCAAACAAGAGATCCAACAAGAGAAACAAGGGTCTATAAGCAATATAGAGTACATTGGTGCTCTTAAGAAGAAAAATGATGAACTCCGATTCTATCGACCTCCAACCACTGATCTTGCGATAATTCATAAGAGGGAGGAGGAAGATGATATTTTCGAGTACCTTGCAGGACTAAACTCGACATACGAAGCGGTTCGATCTTAAATCATGAACATCAAACTCCTCCCAAGCTACACCGAAGTTCAAAATATGATCCACCAAGAGGAGGGGAATGGAAGACAAGGGAATCAGCCAATCTCAATAGGCGAGAAACATGAAGCTTATGGGTTTGCCACAACAAAGAAGCCCAACTATCCTCAAAATACCAACCAGAACCAAAATCCTAGGCCGTAAAACCAACTGAATCACAAGAAATGAGGAGTGCGCTCTCACTGTAGAAGGAAAGGACACACCCACGAAGGTTGTTGATTTATCCACTCCCATCTCAAGTCAGAAAAATGGCAAACTCGGCAAGGCAGAGACAGACTGAGAAATAATGGCGCAAGAGAGAAAGATGCAAAAGGGATCTTAGATAATGGTGCACCAAACCTTATGTTTGAAAATTCAAAATTCTTTGCTAAACTAGACTTAAGTAGAAACAATCAATATGTTGTAGTTGCCAACGATACCAAAGTAAAAATAAATGGTGTAGGTGACATTAAAATTGATGGTCTTGAAATATCTAATGTATTATATTTAAAGGCCTCCCTTATAAACCTTATTTCTATAGAAAAATAGACAATATTTAATTGTATAGCCTTCTCTTATAAAAAATGTCAATTTTCATGACCAGGCAACCGGGACAAAGATTGGGAAGGAACACTTGAAAATGAGCATTATCTCTTAAATTTTAAAAAAATTAAACATGTACGATTTCGCGACATCCGTTAAACATGAGATTTGGAACAAGAGACTTGGGCATCCATTCGATAATATTTTGAATAGAGTGCTAGATTGTAATTAAAAAATCATATTAATTGTGATGTACGGGGTCTGGCCCCAATCAATTCATACAATAGAATTAAATATTTTGTTATTTTATAGTTGATGTTTCTAGATTCACTTCGCTATATTTATAAAAAAAAAATTAAAAGATGAGGTTTTTACTTGCTTTAAGGAGTTTCTATACCTTATAGAAAATCAATTTAATAGCAAGCTCAAATTTTTTTGATCGGATAATAAAACTGAATTTATAAACAACCAAGGTTTTAAATAGCGTATAGCGGTCCATAGCGGTGCGGAAGTCATTTAGCGTTTAGCGGTATAGCGGTGATAAAGCGGACGATAAACCACAACATCGCTATTTTCTACATATACATTATGTTAAAGCAAATTGTCAAGAATATCAATGAAATTACTAAATTAAATAAATTTATCAAGAAATTATGCATCTCTCTTATGTCTTTAATAGAAAAATGCAACATATAAGAAAATATTGTTGACTTAAACAATTCCTTTGATCTGTTGATTTGAAAAAAAAAATCTGAATTTAACTAGTTTGTTGATGAAAATTTGTAAGTTATGTATGGAACAAAATATAGAGCTTGTCGTGATCTTTCCAACGCATAAAAAATTACTAAAATCGGAGTTACTAGTCAAAAATTATGACCATTTGAACAAAAGTATCGATATATCCGCTTTATCACCGCTTTTTTTCAGACCGTCATCCGTTTTACCGCTAAATTCCGCTTTATCACCAAAAACCGCTTTATCGGCGTGTTTGAAATAAATCGTGCGGTTATAGCAAAATTTCAGCTATATCCGTTTTATCGGCGCTTTATCGCCGCTATTTAAAAGCTTGTAAACAACAGTTTACTAAACTTTGCAAATAGAAATGGATAATTCCTCAAACAACTTACATAAATACTTCACAACAAAATAAAGGTTGTGTTTTGAAAGTTATATTTTTTATAACGAATTTATAAATTATTTATGATTTTAAATATTATTATACATTTATATTCCTTGAGATTGATATGTTATATCTTTAGAAGCGTTCGAGAAGATTCTCGTGGTCTTGAACCATATAACTCTTTAGATGAAAATATATAATCCTAAATATGTTCACAATCGTGGTAATTAAATGGAACATTATTTACCATAAAGATTGTCATGTCAGTTGAAAGTACATTGTAGTTTTATAAATGTTGATAAGTGATTATTATTTAATGACATGAGTATATAAATTTGTGGTTCTTTATATACTGAATATGACCTAACCCGATGGAACATTATATGGATTGTGCTTTGTATCATTAATGTTTTCACTGTGTTTTCGAATCTTATATATGAGACATAGGTTTTTCACATGAGAATTATATAATGTGATTGCTATTTAAAGTCAATTCAAATGGTTGGAATGATATAGTAATTTGTTATGTACAACTTGTGCGGGAGAAATTTATATGTCAATATTATTATTGTTCCTCAATTATTTGAGTTATGATAGTACTAGACCCCTTGGCAAAGTGAGATTATATTGCATGCAATATAACTGATGTAGTTATACTTATAATGTTGGACATTTTAATTTTGATGCAATTCAATTAGGGTAAATACCATAAACCTTTCCCTAATCTAAACAATTGCAATTCAATTAAAATTTACCGTTGCGACATGAATAAAATAAGAGAGAGCGGAAGTGGATTAATTACTTACTTTACATCTCCTTTGTTGTCTTCGTTCTTCAACTTGAACAACGATGGAGATGTGCTTTGATTCGCGGAAGAGCCTTCACATCGTGTTTTTCCAACGAGTCCTTTCAAACGATTCGGGGGCGCTATCCTTTCTCCAACGAGCACGAATGTCTCGACGGAGTATGATCTCTTAATAGAATAGAGGATCAGTAGATGCACAACACATGTGCCCTAACAACAGTAGAAAACTGTCTTGAATTACCCCTTAATGCTTGGAGACCCGGATCTTTTTATAGGGGTGAAAGTGTATCTTGGAAAGATGTCAAATTAATTACCAAATATTTTGTGAATATTTGAAATTATATTCTCTCCAACTTCCAAATTCTAATCTTTACTGCTGTAAATATTTCAACGAATTTGGTACAAAGGATAAAATATCCAATCAGAAAGATAATGGTAAATCTAGGCAGTCAAAACATGCCTTACAACAGGTCTCTTGCAATCGCAATGAATCTCATTGCGGTCGCAATAGACTTGGCAAATCCAGACTTGGCAAGTTTCTGCCAAGTCTCTTGCAGCCGCAATGGGATCATTTGCGGCCGTAATAAATCATGCCAAAATAGCAGATTCTATTGCCAATTTTTCCCTACTATATTATAGTCGCAATGAATCTTATTGCCACCGCAATAGATCTATATTTGTGCTGTTTTGCTTGGGCTTTGATCCAAATTAAGTTGGGTTTAGTCCAAACAATATTTCTGACTTTACACTAACACTCATATATAGTTTAATTGATCATAATCAGTCCATTAACAATTATAATCAATTTAGTTTAGTTTTATATGCATTCGTGTCCAAAATCTTAGTGAAATACGTATAATGCCTTGAATATTGAATTAATCACTATGACATTTCCACATATTACTCCTCGTAATATTGGTGACAGTAAATGAAGTGTAGTAATCATATAACACGTAGTCCAAACTTAATTTATTGGAATTGACGTCTCAATTCCAACAATCTTTCACATGAACAAGTGTGGTCTATTTGATTACATATGTCTTGGATATGATCAGATCACTTTAAACTTTTATGTCTTTCTGTTTGTATTTCTTAAACAATTCGGTCCACCAATTATACTAGCAAAAGATTTAAACGATAGTCACCATATTTTCTTCGTGACTTTATCGATATAAATCATGGTACCAAATACTTCTGGATGACATGAATTAGACTTTGGTCATATAGTTCAGAAATTACACAAGAGCGTGATTTTACGTGTATATTTCTGAACGGGTCATCATTTATTTCTTTACTTTAGTGAGGTCAAAAATTTTAAAAATGAACACAATGAGATTCAAAATATAATTTGCATACACCATAACTTATTACAAATTACATAGCATTGAACTTCCAAAAAAACAAAATCAAACTCCCACATTTTTCCAAAACTATCGTAACATAGGTACTATGCCCATATGAGCAACATGCTCATGAAACTTTTTGGGTGGTAGTTTTTTTGTAAAGGGGTCTGCAATCATGGAGTCTATACCAATATGTTCCACCTTCAACTCATTATTCTGTACTCATTCTTTTACTATCAGAAACTTGATGTCTATGTACTTAGACTTGGTCAAGCTTCTGTTGTTTGTCGCATAGAGTACGGCTGAATTGTTGTCACACATCAACATAAGTGGCCTCTTGATGGTAGGAACCACATACAGTATAGTGACAAAATTCCTGAGCCACACGCCATGGTTTGAGGCTTCGTAGCATGCAATGAACTTGGCTGCCATAGTAGAAGGTGTTATGAGTGTCTGTTTAGCACTCTTCCACGATACATCATCGCCTGTCATCATGTAGATGTATTCTAATGTCGACTTCATGCTATCTACGTAGCCTCCAAAATTAGAATCGGTATATCCAATGACCTCGAGCTTTTCCGATCTCTGATATGTGAGCATATAATCTCTTGTTTTCTTCAGGTACATCAGCACCCTCTTCGCTGCTTTCCAGTGCTCCAATCATGGGTTACTTAAGTATCGTCCTACCATTCTCGTAATGAAGGCTATGTCCAGTCTCGTACACACTTGGGCATACATGAGACTGCCTACAACGGATGCATAGGGAATGTCTTTCATGGCAAATCTTTCTGAATCAGTTTTAGGGCATTGAGCGAGACTGAACTTGTCTCCCTTAGCCACGGGTGTATTATCTGGTTTACAGTCTTTTAATGCCATACCTACTTAACATTTTATCAATGTAATTCCTTTGGGATAGTCTCAGAAAATTCCTAGAACAAATGAGGCATCACCAAGATCTTTCATATCAAAGTTTGTAAATAGAAAATTCTTGATTTGATGCAACATGTCATTATCATTACTTGCCAGTAGTATGTCATCAACATATAAGATCATATGTGAACTTGCTCTCACAGAACTTAAGGTATATGCATTTGTCAACTAAGTTAGACTCGAAACCGTATGAGCTAACTGTGTTGTGAAACTTCAAATATCATTGTCGAGATGCTTGTTTGAGCCCATAAATGGATTTCTTAAGCCGGCACACCATAGACTTTGGATCACCAACCACAAAGTTTTCCGATCGCCTCATGTAGATAATTTCCTTAATGTCACCATTGAGAAAAACCGTCTTTACATCCATTTGGTGGAGCTCCAAGTTGTAATGCACTGCCAATGCCAATATGATTCTCAACGAATCTTTCGATGAAACTAGAGAGAAGGTTTCATTGTAATCAATGCCTTCTTTTTGTGTGAAACTCTTAGTGATAAGACGTGCTTTATATTTTTCAACATTGCCTTTAGAATCTCGTTTGGTTTTGAAAATCCACTTACAACCAATGATTTTCTTATCCTTGGGCAATGGAACAATATCCTACACATCATTGTCATTCATTGATTTCATCTCTTCATTCATCGCATCGATCCACTTATGAGAGTTAGGATTTTCATAACTTGATTGATATCTCTTGGATCATTTTCAAATATGCTTATGTCAAATTCATGTTCTTGAAGATATGCAAATCTTTCAGTATATCTGTTCTCTCTAGTGGATCTTCTAATTTGTACTGGTTATGTAATTTCTTGAGGAGTAGTTTCATGAACATCATTTCCAACTTTCGGATCTCCTACAAGCTCAGGGCCATTGACATCGTCCATAACAACATCGTTATTTGGGATAGATTTGGGTTCATTTGTGTTCATGTCATAATGTGGAATTTGAATGGGGAGTGTAGTTTGCTTATTGACATGAGATGTATTTTCAGGATTTATCAATATTGAAATAGTGACAAAGTCCGAACGAAGGTCCGAAGTGTCATTATCTCTCTCTTCCTCAAAAATATCATCCATGGTCATATCTCCTCTAACAAACTCATTATCCTCGAAAAAATTCGCATTCCCTGACTTGAATGTCGTATGTTCTGTTGGATTATAGAATTTATACCCTCTAGATCTTTCAGGATATCCAACAAAATAGCAACTAATAGTTCTTTCATCCAGTTTCTTTTATGTCGGCCTATAAGGCCTTGCTTTTGTTGGACATCCCCAAATTCGAAAATGAAAATAATAAATTAATTCATATTAAAATAATATAGTAATATTATTTACTCATAAATTAAATCCTTGCAATATATGATTAGAGAATATCAAGAGAGTAGTCATAGCCATTTGTGTAAATAATTAACACAAGTGTTGCTCTAAGACTTGACTATATAAAGGATTATGTTTGAGATGAAAAATGTTGTTTCTCTCTCTTGCTAGTAATCTGTGAATAGTAACCCTATTTTCTCCTCTCTTGTATGTAGAAAGAAAAACTTCATTGTTCTTCTTTTCCTTCTCTTGCAAGGTTTAGTCATCAAATGAAATAGCTTATTCATTGAAGATTAAAGATATAGGTGGTTGGATCTAAGCTCTAACCTCTACATCCATCTATCTGAGAGTGTTTTAGGTTGTTGTTTAGGTTCAAGGTGAACGAAGAGATAATGATGCTTCCATGGCCGAAGAAGGAAGATGACGATTTTTAAGATACCTAGAAGAGGAATCGACTCCTCTCTACAAAGAGATTTGACAATCTCTTTAGGTATAACCTTTTATCCACTCTTGTGCAAGAAATAAATGTGTTATTTTCTGTTTTGTTGATGCACAAGAGGTGTTCGATAAAATACCATAGTATAATCTTATTTGCAATTGTTATCTAAATAAGATTCTGTGTATTGAGTTAAATAGAGACAAAAAAATTTAATTTCGCCCTCTTGAACTTACACATGAAATTCCAACACAAAATGAAGGATCGGAAAGAAAAAATAGACACTTAGTAGAAATGACAAGAGCAATGTTGTTTTAAAGCAATATTCTAAAGAATTTTGGTCCGATGCTATTCTCTGCGCAACACATATTATCAATAGATTATCAAGTAAAGTTAAAAAAAAAAAATCCCATTCGGAATTTTATATAAAGAAAAATTCAATCTTGATCATTTGAAAGTCTTTGGATGTACATGTTTTGTAAAAAATAAAATAAAAGATAAACTTGACTTTATGTCAACAAAAATTATTTCTTAGGTGAAAATGATTTATGTCAAGGGACATCATATTCAGTGAGAATGAACCATTTTACAAACAAGGTGAAATGAGCATCTGAATCATCTTTTATCAAATGAGTTTGTTATATCTAATGATACTAACCTGAAAAGAAAAAAGTTCTTCTTGAAAGAAATATTGACACAGGTACTCAAAGATCTGAAGAAACTGGACAATCAGAAGCACAACTGAGCAGTCAAAAGTGCAATATGAACAATCAGGAGCACAAATGGAACAGTCAGAAGTGCAATCTGGACAAGTACAAGAGGCATAAGAGTTTTAAAGATGGTCAAGTTGACAATCTCAACCTTCTACAAGACTAAAGGACTATATCACCTATACATTATAGTAACCAATTGAGGACTTTGTATCATATGATAATATTTCATCCTCATACAAAGTTTTTTTAACCACGACACAAAAATAACTTGAACCAAATAACTATCAAAAAGCCATAAAAATCCATTATGGTCTAAAGCTATGAAAGAAGAGCCAAAAGCTCTTGAAAAAAAAAATGAAACTTGGGTAATCAAGGAATTACCAAAGTTAAAAAAAACATGTTGGGTGCAAATGGATTTATAAAACCAAATACAATAGAAATGACATGATAGAACGATACAAGACAAGACTAGTTGCAAAATGATATACCCAAACATATGGAGTTGATTACAATGAGACCTTTGCACTAGTATCACAATGAATATCGTTAGTATTTTGTGGTCCATTGCCAAAAAAATTGGAACTTGTACCAAATGGATGTCAAAAATTAATTACTTCAAAAAACACTTGAAGAAAATGTGTATATGAACTTACCCCTCGGCCACAAAATGGAAAACAATTCAAATTTAGTATGTAAGTTGAATAAAGCAGTCTTTGAATTGAAGCAATCTCCTCGGACATGGTATGACAAATTAAGTTCTTATTTAATTTTCTTGTAATTTTAGTATTAGTAGTGGAAATCACTCCTTGTTCACCAAAATTAATAAAGAAAATACCACACTTATATTAGTATATGTAGATGATATAGTAGTGTTATAAACATACGGTCAATCAATAAAAAAATATATAGATGATATAATAATTACCGGAAATAATCAAAATGAATTCAATTAAATAAAATCCCAAGTAAAAGAAAAGTTTGACATTAAAGACCTTGATATTTTAAAATATTTATTAAGAATAAAGGTGGCATATTCCAAACTAGGTCTTTATTTGACAAAGAAAATATGTATTGGATCTTTTAGAGAAATCGGAAATTTAGGGTGCAAACCATCGAAACTTAACAGTGAGGATGATGAAATGTTAAACGATATAAACCAATTCCAAAGACTTGTAAGAAAACTAATATACCTTATCGTAACTCGTCCGGACATTTCCTACTATGTAAGTCAAATTAGTCAATTCTTACATTCTCCGAGAACTCCACATTTAGAGACCATAAATAAAATCTTAAAGTATTTAAAAAGAACACCTAGAAAGGAAATTTTAATTAAACTTATAATTCTAATAACATATGCGGCTATTCCGATGCAGATTGGGCCGAGAGTTACGATAGAAAATTAAATATCGGTTTTTGCACATTTATAAGCGGGAACTTAGTCACATGGAAAACCAAGAAACAAAGTGTTGTGGCAAAGTCTAACGCAAAAGCGGAGTATCGAGTCATGACATCTACCGCAAACGTTAACTTGGCTAAAACAACTTCTTAAGAATATGAACATCAAATATACTCAACCAATGAAAATATATTATGATAATAACTCTGCACGGCATATTGCTCTCAATTAAGTGTTCCATGAGAGGACCAAGCACATAGAAGTTGATTACCATTTTGTTAGAGAAAAAGTTTAAGCAAAAGAGATAGAGACACCATATATTCGGAGTGATGATCAACTAGCGAATGTTTTTACTAAGGAGTTGGATCTGAAAAAATCGACAATATCATAAACAAGTTAGAATTGTATGATAAATACACGTCTAGCTTGAGGGGTGTTAAAAATAATAAGTAGCGGGTAATGTAGAATTATAATATAAAATACTAGAAAAAGAGGAATAAGAGCCATACCTATTAGAGTATGCCATCGTTTGTACCATTCAAAGATAACAATACAATTTGTAGAATACAAAAGAAAATGTAAAAGGGAGATAAAGATAAGAAATATTTTTTCATACTGAATTATTCTCCTATGTCTTCAATTTTTCAACAAATTAGATTATAGATACTCAGAAAAAGATCTAAGTCTATTATGCATTAGCACAGAGATGATAATGTCGAACATTAAAAAAATTGACACTCATGATTATCGGACATTTAAAAAACGATTTAATAATAACTGATAGTAACTATCACAATTTAGTATTTTTCAAAGGAAAATGTTGGAGCGATCCCTGAATCGATACCAATTATCGATACCCGAAAAAATCATACCGACTCAACTCTATCGCTCCAGTTCAATTCATGTTCGTTATCCATTCTTCTTTCGTTCTTACTCTCTCTCACATTACAAAGGCAATATGTTGATAGCTACCACCTGAGATTCCTAAATCTCAGTCGACACATAAATAACTTGAAAAATTACCAACTCTACAAGGAGACAACAACATCAATTACATCTCGTTGTGGTTTCTCAACTCGCTACCAATGGAGCTCTCCGGTCTCCAACACTCCTTCCCATCTTCTTTCCCTCATAGCTGATCTCTGGCGATCTCCCGACATTGAGTCTCCTTCACCTCGAATCAAGGTACTTTCACTAAACAAATCCATCCGCACTACATTTTGAACAATGTGTGAATGCGTGTGTGACTCTTTTCTCTGATTGCTTCATGAAATTCTTACAATCTCTGGAGCAGATCGCTTGATCTGGTCAGATGTGGGCTGGTTTTGAGTCGTCTGGTGAAATCAAAATAGGATGCAAATCTGTGTAGATTCTCATTAAATACATAATGGAATACCAGAGCCTTAAAATCGTTCCCTTTATAACCAATAGTGGATCAGCAAGTTTGAATTTGAATGAGATAACGATGCCTTGCTACTCCAAAAGCCTCACATGCAGCCAAAAAGTTTTAGAAGATCCCAATTGGTTGGAGATCAAACACTTTAACTGTCACAATATGTATGTTTTGGTGTTAACTCCCTTCCTCTTTGATTTGAAGAATTTCCATATACACATGGCCATACTTACCGACTCCTATTAATTTGGAAGAAAAAAGTTCTCTATTGCCTCAACTAATTCACCATATGAAACATTTTGGTAGATATTTTCTAGTATAGAGTTTTTTGCAGATTTTTTTGAGAATGTTTTTCCATATAATGACAAAAAAACTAGCAGCAAAAATGTCAAAAGAAAAATTATGCTTATTATTGAGATGACAAACTTTAATATCATTTGTGAATGTTTCTTATCAGAACAAATAATAAATTCAACTATTAATTGCTAATTGAGTTACTATGCATGTTTTAATGTAGTATTATGCATGTTCTGTGTAGATTTATCCCCCTATATATATTCTAATTTCTAATATGCATGTTTAAAAATTATTAATTGCTAATTGAGTTGTTATGCATGTTTCATGTAGTATTGTGCATGTTAGTTAAAAATTTGATTTAATCTAGATTGTAATAACTATTAATTGCTAATTGAGTTATTATCCATGTTTTATGTATATTATGCATGAAATATATTTTATATCAATTTTATTATATTCAACAATTAATTGCTAATTGAGTTATTATGCATGTTCTATGTAGTATTATGCATGTTAAGTAAAATTTTGATTTAATCTATATTGTAATAACTATTAATTGCTAATTGTATTATTATGCATGTTCTATGTAAATTTAACCTATATATATTCTAATTTTCTAATATGCATGTTTAAAAATTATTAATTGATAATGTTATTCATGTTGCTCTAGTTATTATGCATGTTGTTTGGTTTATTATGCATTATTGTGCCAATTAAAATATCTTTGTTCAATCTAGTTTTGATTTTACATGTTGACTGATTTATTATTACTACTATTTTAGTTATTATGCATGTTAGCTTATAATTTGTGCTGGTAAGATTACAATGCCAATCTAGTTTAGATTCTACATGTTGAATGTTTTATTATTACTACTATTTTAATTATTTTATGCATTTTAGCTTATAATTTGTGTTGGTAAGATTATAATGCCAATTTAATTATCTTTGTTCAATCTAATTTAGTTTCAGCACTTTCTTAGGATTATTATTATTCATGTTGGCTAATATATTTGTCTGATTGTTTTTGTTATCATGCATATAATAATTATTAAAATGTTATAGTTACTTGCAATTATTATCCATGTTGACTATTAATACTACTATTTTTAGTTATCGCATCTTAGCTTATAATTTGTACATGTTATTATGCATGTTGTTTGGATTATTATGCATAACTTAATCTTATAAGCATTTTATTAAGTATTTTTCATAAATCCTAGACTCTAAACCATAATAAAGCAGTTATTATGCATGTTATTTGATTTATTTTGCAGAACAATATGTTTTATGTTATGCATATTATTCACCAAACTATATTACTCATGTTCCCCTAGTTATTATGCATGTTGTTTGAATTATTATGCATATAACATACATAAAAAGTTTGTAACTTCTGGTACTATGTTATGCATGTTATATAAGTTTTGATTTATTTATTTCATCAGGTATTATGCATGGTACAACAAGTATTTAATGGGTTAGTTTTGAAAAAAAAATTTAATCCTGCACGTATTCTAATATTATTTTGTGTTTTTTTTTTTTTGCAGAATTTTTTAGTCAAGATTGATGTTTGAGTTTGTAGTCTAAGATTTTTATTTCCTCACAAAATATATCAAGCTATGAATTTGTTTGAAATTTGGCTTCAAATGCAATTATGTACTATTTGGAATTTGTTTGGAATTTGATATACAATACAATTGATATGTGAGTTTGTAAGTTTATGAAAATGTTGGTTACATTTGTAAGTTTGTAAAAAGTTTGCATTTGTATGACATTGGTTGGAATTTGGTTATATTTGTAGTTTCTAAAAAGTTTATATTTGTATAATTTGTAGTTATTATGCATGTTGAACTATATGTTATTAGTTTATTAAGATTATTTTTGTAGTTCTAATATATTTTTTTTATCAAAACAACATGCATAACAAAAAAGATATCTCAGTTTGTTGAAATTTTAACCAAAATGACATGCATAATAAAAAAATTAACTTCTTAAAATGTTTATCGCAATAACATGCATCACAATTTTTTTCCAAATTTCTGATAATTTTGAACAAGATAACATGCATAATATTTTTCTGTTTCTAAAAACTTTAACCAAAATAACATGCATAAAATGTTTCTCAGTTTCTGAAAATTTTAACTAAAATAAGACGCATAACAAAAAAATTCTCAATTTCTGAAAATTTTGACCAAAATAACATGCATAATAAAATAATATAGTTTATGATTTTTTTAACAAGATAACATGAATAATAAAAAAAATTCAGTTTTTGAAAATTTTAACAAAAATAACATGCATAACAATATTTTTTTGCTATTTTTTTATAATTTAGAATGCATTTAATGCAAAATGGAGAAAATGTTTAATTGAAAATGGAGTGAATTGATGAACAATGAGATCGCCTCCAGTTGGTATCGACTTGCGTATCACCATATCAGCTCCCTTTTTCAAAAAAAAAAAAACTATCACAATTTAGTGTTCTTTTTCAAGAAGGACATAGATTAGTCAGCAATTTTTTGTATATATCTCGACACTGAAATTATGATGATTAGTGTCGTTTCTCTTAAAAAATGGACATCGATTACTAAATGTCGATTTTTTTAATGACACTCAAAGTATTATGATTACTCACCAAATTTTAGTGTTTTTTTTTCTAAATGACATTGATTACTTAACAATTTTTCAAACTTTAAACATATGTCAATTAATATTCAAAAATATTGTATGTCAATTACTAACAATTAGTGTAGAATTTTTTTCTTAATGCTGACATAATAAAGGTTTTTCAATTTTGAAATATTCGACTTCGGCTAAATCTAACAGCAAGTATTAATAATTAAAAAGTTTAAAAATTATTCAAATTCGATATATTTACTAAATAACTGTGATAGAAAAAATGGTGGTGAACCAAAAATTCGCACTGATTCTCAGAAGCAGTTTTAGTTTATATAAAAATGTGGCACTTAATTATGATCAGATTTTTTATATAAGAAAAACGACACAAATAGCTATAAAAGAAATCCGCCACCAATAGTTATAAAATGTCGACCCTAATTAATTAGTCGTTATGAACTAAGTGATTCAATTTTAATATTTCGTATTTATAATTTTATATACAAATTTTTTTTAGGAAAATAGACTTAGTCTACTTAAAAAATTTCATTAAAAATAAAAAGATTATTACAGTATGTACAATGATTATTTGTAATTGTAAACTTATGTTCTAATCTCCCCTAGATCAATTTTGTCCTTCCTAAGTTTAATAGTGTGAAAGCCAATCTGTGCGATCTTTGAGAATTTGCATTTGTAACAATTGCCCGAGCCTGGACGCCTGAGAAAATAGTCGGCAGTTGTGCTCTTTCCATATGGCCCATAGGGATGCAAAAAGTGTGGCATTCCAGACATGTGTTGCTGATGGGGGAAGGTTTGCTCTGTTGCGCATCCAAAAAGAGGGGATGTCATCGGTTTGTCAGAGTTTTGTCCTTGGAGTTACTACAATCCAAATTTGTGAAGAATATGGGCATGATAGGAAGAAGTGTGTGTTGGTCTCCATGATGGAATTGCGACATAATAGGCACTGATCTTGTGGGGATTCTCCTCTAGATTGTAGGGTTTTCATTGTGATGAGTCTATTTTTTAGCAATGTCCACATGAAGATTTTGATCTTGAGTGGCGACTTGGTTTTCCAAATATATTAAGAGATCTCCGAAGTGATGCCCGGGTTAGAGAGCAATCGGTAGGCCGATCATGAGGAATATTGGCCCGAGGATGTCCAGTTCCATTCGAAGAAGAAGCGATGAATGTTTGAAAAATTGAAAGTAAGGATACAATGTCCCTGAGGAAGAATGAGGGGAACGAGCCGTAGTTGTCCTGTGTAGGTGTGGGGGTTAAAGAGGGGAGGTTATAATGTGTCCGTATGAAAGAAGTGAAGATTGTGTTTTTTTCCTGAGTATAGTTGCCATAGCCACTTAAGGAGGAGGGTTGCATTGAGATTTCTTGTATCCAGTACCCCCAACCCTCCATTTGGTTTTGGTAGGCACACTGTTGGCTAGTTAACGAGGCTAGCTCCATGTGCAAGAGTATCAAATCCTTTTCAAAAGAACCTCATTTTTGTCCTCTCCAAATTGGTTGTTAACCATCTCGGCAGTTTAAAAGCTTGCATGAAGTGTAGGGGAATGGAGTTCATTACATAGTTCATTAGCGTGAGGCGGCCTCCTTTTGTTAGGAATTTTCCTTTCCAGACTTATAATTTCCTTTGGATTGATGTTAGTAGAGGGAGGAACATGAACTTTGTTGGCTTTGAAATAGATAGGGGCAGGCCTAGGTATTTGATGAGAAACTGTTGTGCTACGCAACCTAGTAAGTTTTCAACAGTACCAAGCAAATCCTTCGGTATATGTATTGGCACGAAGGCACTTTTAGTAGGGTTAATTGTTAGCCCTAATATTTTTGCACATGTTTGAAGGGTGTTCATTATCCCATTTAGGTTTCGTGGGTGTGCCTCGGATATTATTATAATGTCATCCGCAAATTGGTAGGTCGCCATACTTAGTGTAGGCATGTTGAAGAATGAGTTGTGTGTAGTGTTGAATAGGGTTTGCAATGTGTCCGCAACTGATATAAAGAGTAGTGGCGAAAGAGGGTCCCCATGTCGCAAACCCCTTTGGTGGAAAAAGTTGGCCCATACAAAAAATGACGATGATATAAGTAGGTTCTGTATTCAGGAGTTTCATCTGCTTTGAAACCCCTTTGCCCGTAGTAGGTCCATTAAGTATTCTCAAGAGGCCGTGTCAAAAATTTTACTGAAGTCTACCTTAAGGAGGACCATGGGTATTTGTAGCTTATGTCTTAATATTAGGAATTCTCGAGTTATCAGGAATGTTTCCATCAGGCTCCTTCCTTTGATGAAGGTTGTCTGTTTTTCCGATATTAGTTGCGGTAACACTATCTGAAGACGGTCAGTTAGTAGTTTAGAGATTATTTTGATGATAGATGAAATCACACTTATTGATCTAAAATCCTTCAATTTCGTAGCTCCGTCTTGCTTTGGAATTAGTGAAATGCATGCTTGATCGAGTCTCCATAAATCCACTTCATTGTTGTGGAATGCATCTATTAGTCTAACCACCGTTTGACCCACTGCTTTTCAATAATGTTGAAAAAAATACAATGAAAATCCATTTGGTCCTAAAGCTTTTCTCTTTGCTAGAGAAAAGACGCAAGTCTATCTCTTCTACAGTGAAGGTGGCATCCAGATGGGATAGTTGTTGCGAGCTTTGATTTGGGACTCCTATATTTTGCATTCTAGTTACATTCTCTTTTGTTTCCATTATGTCCTTGAGGTGTTTAGAGAAGGCCAGGGCAATTGAATTGGTGTTGTGACATAACTTCCATCAACCTCGAGGGATCAGATTTGATTGTTTTTAAATCTCGAGGTCGCCACCCGCATGGAAATATGCTGTGTTGATAAGTTATTTTGCAACTAAATATATATGTTTTCAAAGGTACTGTCTTTCCTCGAAGAACTACGTAGTCTTGAAAGAATGACATCTTATAGCTTAATGGACAGTTATAGGATATGTTTCATAAAAATGTAGAACTTTCTAGCTCTAATCACGTTGGATACTGGTTCCGCCCATGTTTACCAGAATACCTTCCCAGATAAAAAAATTCATGTTTTACCAAACTTTTTCGAGTAACAGCACTCTTAAGTAACATCAATTAATGCCATTCAGAAGAGTGGAGAGAAGCGATGGCAGCACGATATGAATGGCAAGTTGTGACCCGACGCCGCCGCCACCCCGCCGCCTGGTGCAACCCTGAACCTGCCCCTACATCTAACATCAAGCCTTATGTACCCTTCACTGGCAGATCCTACGCTGACATCCTCCGGAGCACCCCTCACTCCTCGTCCCCAGCTACTTCCCCTCCGACCTCACCACACTCCCCCCCAACCACTCCTTCAGGTACCGATTACTACTACTCCCCTCACAGCCCGACAAAACTCAAATTCCCTCCCTCACCCCATTTCCCTGAATGGAAGGGAAGATGCTTCCGGTGCTGTCGACGAGGACACACAAAAGCAATATGCCGCAACCCCACCAAATGTGGGATGTGCTGGTCCGATGGTCATACAGCCAACCGATGCAGAGCTCACCCACTCTCAGCCCCTCGGCCAATCCAAATTCTCAAGCATCCCACATCTCACGGTGGCACTGAACCCCCCCTTTGATGACTTACTGTAGGGCCCCCCCCCCCCTCGGCCTTAGCCCATATGCTGGAAAATAGGGTCCACAAGGTCTACTGCTATGCAGACAGAGATGATGACTACAATCACGAGTTGGAAAGGTTGTCTCAGACTGTAACCATTTACACTGGCGAGACAGGTGCCAAATACTCGGTGGACGACATTGCGGCCATGGCATCAAGAACCGCACTGGTGCAACCTCATGAATTATCCATTGCCATTATAACCTAGGATAGGTTCTTGGTCGCACTACCGGCTGGAGTCGCCCCAACAACCTTTATTCAGGCAATACCGGATGATCTGTGGGACTTGGGCCTATCCTTTCAAGTTTGGTCTCCACATGATGATGCCTCGATCAACATACCATCTTTTAAGGTACTCCTTGACCTTGTGGGCCTTCCTCCGAATCTCTGGAGGGAAAAGGAAGTAATCCGCGCTATCTCGAGGTTCGGTGTCTATCTGGGCTCAATTTCATCTGAGAACGAAAGAGACCTTACCTCATGGCTTGCGATTGCAGCCACTACCGACTTAGCCCACATCCCGAAGGTTATAGCCATCATAGTTGGTGGTTTGGAATATGACGTCAAGGTACAGGTCAAAAAGTGGATTCATCGACCGATCTACTCGGTGCAGGACATGCCAGGCAATTCTAGCTGAGGCTCACCTGGCATCTGGAGAGCCGCTTCAGACCACGCCTGCAACCTCACCGCGGCCCGTCGAAGTAGCATCACTCCAACAAGCAGTGACTCCACAACATTGTTCTCAACAGATCAGATCAGTTGTAGTCAGGCCAGCATCTAGTGAGAAGCTAAGACATGTGGCGAGTCAAAGGTTGCACTCTCAAGCGGGTCGATTTCACCCGCAACGCACCTCCCCACAATCTACCGGCTGTAGCCACTCGGGAAAAGGTAACGTCCCTTTCCTGCTACCTCGAGACTGCAGCCAGCCGAACCAGGACACGCAACTTCAGGATCACATGCTAACTCCACCAGGTGCATCAGATCCGTACAACCTCAACCCCGTCCTTGAAAAGACGCTCCCACTGCTCCAGGCACCTGCGAGAGAAGTTTATGTCACCTCGGACAAACCAATCCAAACTGCAGAAGTCATTTCGGGCAGTCTCTCACCTGCCGAGGTAGCAACAAATGATTCGTTGGCTGTGATTCGGAGATCTGTGCGAAGAGAGCGAAAAAGGAGAGCTGTCCAATCGACAGAGACTGTTCTCGAGGAAGGACAATCTTCACTAGGTAAAAAGGCGGTAGAGATGCAGCTTGATCCAAAAGGTTTTTATCAAATCCAATTGGGCCGGGAATTATGCTCTGAAATTGCATCTAGATGCGGGCTTTCTGAGGAAATCATTAACCAGGCCTTACATGAGGATAACAGGGCCAGGGAAGAAAACCAACAGCAAGGCCTTGGCACCAGCGAACCAATGGACCTTAGCCCAACTAGACCTGGTTTCCTGCGCATCCCTGGGACCAGTGAGATGCTGCAAATGGACCCTTCATCAGAGGAGGAAATGTCCGATCAGGACATTGATTAATTGGGCTGCACCCGGGCACCTGGTTTTCTACCTGAATCTGCCTTTGTTTTTTTCTCTGTGTTTTTTTCTGTAGTGTTTTTAACGTGTTAGTTTTAATTGTTTCATGTCAGTTAGCAACTTCAAACTGCTTTCTTGGGATACAAGGGGTCTAGGGAATATGGACAAATGCAAAGTTGTAAGGAATGTAATTAGAGAGTGTAGGGCAGATTTTTGCTGTATTCAAGAATCAAAATGGAACTCTGTTGATTATCTGAGGGTGTCGTCTACTCTACCTTCTTATTTTGATCCGAACATAGTATACGTTGAGGCGTTTGAGTCAGCGGGGGGATGTTTCGTAGCATGGAAGAGGAGTTTCTCGCTTATCTCCTCATGGGCCACAGCACACACTTGCACAACAGTGCTAACTCACAAACACTCTGAGTTTGTGCTGACTGTGACTTGTGTTTATGGCCCGGCCATAGATGGTAATAAAAGAGGATTCATTCAGGAGCTTCACAAACTCTCGTCTCTAATCTCCACGCCATGGATCTTGGCTGGTGATTTCAACTTGGTACGTTGGATGGTTGATCGCTTCAACATTCAAAGGAATTTCTCCCTGATGGAATTATTCAATGAGTTTGTCTGCACAAAGGGCCTGATAGACATCGAATTAGGCAATAGATCCTACACTTGGTCCAACAAGAGGCCCAATCCTATCTTCTCCCACATTGACCGAATCTTTCTGTCCCCGGAATGGTCCTTGTCTTTCCCGATCATCTCCCTCTCGGCCAAGGAGACGATAGTATCAGATCATGTCCCTCTTCTCCTGCATTGCAAACAACAACAAACTATGCGTCGTGACAGGCGCATTGAGCTGTTCTGGCTAAAATGCAAGGAAGTAGGAACAATTGTGCAAGACATTTGGCAACCAACTGATGTGCCTCTCACTCACAAAATAAAGACAACCCACCGAGCTCTAGCTGAATGGCATAGAAAACATTTTGACAACATGACATCACAGCTAAGCTTTGCGAAGTCAGCCATTCTCTTCCTAGATCAGATTGAAGAAAAGAGGATTCTGGTACCTCACGAATTTCGTCTGAGAAACAGACTTAGGGAGAGAGCTTATCACCTATCTGTAGCTCTTGAAATAAGATGGATGCAAAGATCACGTTGTAGATGGTTGCGTGAGGGGGATCAAAACACATGTTTCTTTCATGGATTCGCGTCTGCAAGGATGAGAAAGAACACGATCACCAGGATCCGGATCAACAATCTTGAAATCAGGGGTGAAAATGAAATCAGGAACCATTTCTTTAGTCATATGAAGAGCCTCCTGGGAGAAACGGGTTACACTCAAAGGTTTAATCCTTCTGCGTTATACCCACAACAACTTCCACTGTCAGCTCTCGAAGAAATATTTACTGAGACAGAGATAGAAAGGGCAGTGATGCAGTTAGGCAAGAACAGGGCATCTGGCCCAGATGGCATCCCGGCCGAGTTCCTTCAGAAATACTGGCATTTCCTCAAACCATCGGTGTTGAAGGTACTAGAGGAATTCTGTAACCTTCAATGGGATATGTCTCATATGAATAAGGCTAACATTGTGATGATACCGAAAAAGGACACCCCCCTCTCACCAACCGATTATCGACCCATCAGCATTATCAATATTATGCCCAAACTCATTGCCAAAATCCTATCAAATCGACTCAGCCCGAAACTCCCCGAGCTAATTCATGCCAACCAAACTGCTTTTGTCAAGGGCAGGCATATAGCAGACAACTTCACTGTCACAAGAGAAGTCCTGTATGCTTTGCACCACTCGGGCAACCCGGGGATCTTTTTGAAAATTGATTTCCAAAAAGCTTTTGACTCGGTGCATTGGGATTTCCTCTTCGATGTCATGAAGGCCAGAGGTTTTCCTGATCGATGGATGCGATGGATCAAAATGCTCCTCTCCACCTCCTCATCCCGAGTGCTAATCAATGGTACTGCCTCCCAATACTTCCAACACCGTCAAGGTTTACGACAGGGTGATCCCTTATCACCCATGTTGTTTATCATTGCGGTCGATGTGCTACAGTGCATGTTGAACGCGGTCGATGGTATACTGCCACACCAGCTTACATCCAAGATCCCTCAATCCGTCCTATCCATGCAGTATGCCGATGACACGGCAATAATTACCACAGCGGATGTCACGGCTTTGACCACTATCAAGCTGATACTCAGATGTTTTTCTAAAATATCGGGCCTTCAGATAAACTTCTCAAAAAGTTGTTTTATTCCGTTCAATGTTCCTGAAGAAAACATACCGAGAATCCAATCCATCATCTCTTGCACCCAGGGTACTCTGCCTTGCACATATCTCGGCCTTCCTCTCACAGTGACAAAGCCGACGAGACAACAATATATGCCCCTAATCGAAAAAATTGAAGCAAAACTTCAAGGTTGGATGTGTAAGATGATCTCAAGGGCAGGGAGAATCCAACTTGTGAACTCAGTGCTCTCCTCCATCCCTGTATACTTCATGTGCACGTTTAAGCTTCCTGCATGGGTAATAAATAGATTAGATTCGATGAGAAGGAATTTCATCTGGGGAAGAAATGAAAACCAAGGACATCGAATTCACTTGCTAAATTGGTCCACAGTCTGTATTCCACGTAGATGGGGGGGTTTGGGAGTCAAAGACCTCAGGCTCCACAATCTCTCCCTTCTGTTGAGGTGGTGGTGGAAAGCCTACCACCCTGACTCGTCACTGTGGTCAACATGTGTCTCCAAGCTATACTTATGGCATACACACCAGAAGGGCCCAGCAATATGGAAAAAGGGGGGATCTTTTTTCTGGAAGAACATGATCTCCTTTCTGCCATCTTTTAAATGGAGTACCAATTGGGAAATTGGGTCTGGTGCTGCAATTTCGTTCTGGTTTGATGCTTGGGGTGGGCAAGCCCTACTACCAACTCATGACACACCGAGTCCCTCTCTCCCTCGAATATCGCTGCGGGACGCATTACCTATCTTTCAACACCTTCTTCCTCTACCTCATACTCACCAGGTCTCAGAAATGTTAGCCTTAGTCACAAACATCCAACTCACTGACTGCGATGATAGGATCGTATGGCGCTGGTCAAACTCGGGGACATACAACCCTGGCTCCTTCTACCGAACAATTGCAGGCGCAGCAAAAACCAAACCATTCTGGTTTTGGCTCTGGAAGGCAAGAGTACCTCCGTCAATCAAAGTGTTTGCTTACCTACTTTTTCAGGGCAAACTGCTGACACATGATGTCATGCAGCGTCGTAACATTCCCTGTGAGCTAGGCTGTGTTTTATGCCGATCATGTCCTACGGAAAGTGCCCTGCACCTCTTCTTTCTCTGTCCTTATGCTACAGCTGTTTGGTTTTGGTTACAGCGAGAATCAAGAATGCAAATTATCAAACCACAGATTTCCATTGAAGCAATTGTATGCTCTTCCAGGGATGCCAATAGATCATCATCCCAAAGAAAATGGCAAATGATATTTTTATCGACCACCTGGAACCTCTGGAAAACAAGAAACAGAAGGATTTTTGAACCAGACGCATTACATGTATCGGAAAAATCATTAGTTACAAGGGTGCTGGCAGAGGTTAAACTTTGGGAGCAATGCTACGGCTAATGGAGGCAGCAGTGTTTTTTCCAGTACGTAGAAGGGAGGGGTAGCAGTTAGGGATGCTCTGCAATTTTTCTGGGTGTTAAGTTTTTGATGTAACGATTGTTTTTGTTATATAATTCCTTGGCAGCTCCTGCCAAGTTTTCAAAAAAAAAAAAGAAAATCAAATTTTTGCATCAAAATGATTCCTATTAATTAAAGGGTCCCAGAACTCCAAAAAGTATTTGTTATCAAAACAACTCAACATGACAAAAGTTGTAATTTTATTTCTTGTATGATCTTATGACAACAAATCACAGACAAAACTCAAATACCTCCATCAAAAAGGAAAATTCAGAATTTAAAGAAACAACAAAAATAAAAGAATTGATTAATCCTTACAAATGGTACATATACCGTCAGGTATATATATATATATAATATAATTAATATTTAATGAAATTTGGGGCCATAGATCCCCATCTTTTGCTCAAAAAAAAAAAAATATAATTAATATGACAAATTTGAAGAAGCCGGGGCTTGGAGCACTCAGGAGGCAAAACCATAAATATATTCACTCGATCATGCACTAGCTCTGTGGCAATTCCTTGATGATCAGTACTGAGGCAAGGAACACTCAGGTGGGAAATTTCCATTGAACCTCTTTGTGTCCTTGCAGTAGCTGTAGACAAGATATTTGCTTCTGATGCTGTTCAAGGTGTTGAGTTTCGTCTGGCTCAGTTGCATGTACTTGGAATTGTAGTACCATTTTGATGGGGAATTGCATGCCTGGATGCTCTTGTTATTTCCGGTTGTGGTGACGCAAACGTTCTCAACGTATCTTTGGTAGTTAGCATCAAACGGCTGATATGTCCAGTTGGTCTTGATTCTGCCGCCCTGGCAAGCCCAGTCGTCAGCATTCCAGATACTGCTATATACCTTCTGCGGCCTGACTTTAGGGAAAGGAATTCCTTTGTTTTCGTAGTTCCTGAATACTCTGATTGGATTACCATCTACGTACCACCTATAATATGATCCTTGCTTAGCTCTTGATACTGATGGAATGCATGTATGCAGCAAAGAGCATCTACAATAAGCGCCTATGTACATAATGTTTTAAACAAGCAGGGTTTGGAGACTTACACAACCATGTAGGGATTCCAAAAGATTTTGTAGTTGTGGTAATTTGAAGTTGGGTTATACCAACTTATCCTGAATTGCTCCTCTTTACTCCCAACTCCATCGACGAATATATTTGTATGCAAAGTATAGTAATTCCCTTTGCCAGTAACGTTACCAAGAAATTCAAAATCAATTTCATCGTGGACATCAGTCGACTTTCCTGTCCATGCAGATGATACCTGTGACATGTGACAGATGATTTTCCATTTTTGAAGATCATTTAATGCATATGTCCAACTCCCGTATCCTCAATAGAAAATAGAAGTAAACTGTACTCACATAATAGGTCGTGACGACTGCAGCAGCATTCCCAGGAACAAGCTTAATCTTCATTTCGACAGATCCATAGATGAACTCCTTGACGCCTTCAACAGCAGCTCCTGGAAAATGACATTAATACAAAAAATTTGTGATGCGTTTAATTCTTTCTATTAGATGGCAAGGCTCAGTAGTTCTTTAACTATAATCTAGCATCCATTAAGATCCGAAAGCTTACTATTTATTCTACTTTTCCACTTGTGCAAGTATAATATTGTAAAGTTTTTCAAGTATTAATGTAGAAAATGATGATACTGCCAGTTCATTATGACATTTCGGGAGTAATCCATTGAATTACTTCATTTTGTTTCTTCTATATAAAATAAATTTCTCTTAGAACAAATGCAGCATGCATTTACTGTTTAGGTACATAATTGAAATTGATATTCATACCTCCAGTATATCATCAGCTGTTGGTTGTGATTGTGTGACATAATACAAAGAACGATAAATATACATGTACAATAACTTTGAGATAGATCCCATGATAAATTACGGCAATCTTAAAAACAAAGAAACCATACAATTTACAATATTTGTTATACCTGACCACTGATTAAGAATGAGCTTAAGGCTATCATCTGATATCTGGCAGTTATCAAAACCCCATGTACATTTCGTGTTGGATGCGAAGGTTGCATTAACCAGGGTATGCTGCAAGGCTACCAGTGAAATAAGAACCAGAAAACAAACTTTCGCCTTTGCCATGGTGGTTGTTGTTGAACTCTATAAGCAAAGGTTGTTTGTGAACTTATTCAATCTGGTGATTTGAGGGAAGGAGAGAGACCCTCTAAATAGATAAGAAGTTCCGTTGATTAATCATTTTTTATTTGAAACATTATAAGAGATTTTCTCAGTCTTTGTTTAATTTTGTTTTGACCACCAATTGGCACTTAATTGGAGTCCATGGATTGTTGATTTTAGCGTGTTTATTTCAATTGGCACAGCTCTTAATTTCTTTTTTTTTTTTGTTGAAGATATATTTTCTTGAATGCCGGCCCCCTGAAGTGAGAATATCTCAGTTGACGGCTAGCAGTTATCATTTAAACTTAAAAATTCTATCCCAATATGAAGATTTTTACAAAGTTTTCAAAGAAGCCATTTTCTGTATTCCATAGAAATGGAAATAAATTGTTCACGACTGATGGTACAAGAGTGGTATATAACATGCATAATCTATTCAAATCTGTACTTCAATAAAGTTATATGCATGTCAAATCATCTACTAAATCATTCAGGGGCGAATTCAGAGGTTTTTTAAGTTCGGATCCAACTAAGTTCGAACACTGACATTGAGATCAAGTTCAGATACAAATCCACTGAAATTCACTAAAATATCATTAAAAGCTCATTTTTCACTACAAAAATAACTAAAAATACATTAAAATTTGTGTTTTTTGAAAATCAAACCCGGACACTTGCTCCGCCACTGAAATCATTCGTCTATTTTTTTATAATTTTACAATAATTTCAATAAATTACTTCAAATTTGATTTAGAGTTGTGATATTATGTTTTGCAAAGCGCGACAATACACATGAAATTTATTTATCGAACCTTTTGCTAAAATAGTTGTTTTGCCATGTTTTTCAAAATAAGAAACATAGAATATTATGTTCAATTTGTAATTGTTTCTCTCTGCGAGAGAAATTTCTGAGGTTGAGTCCTGAATCCTGGTCAATAAATTAATAATGTTATTGAATGAAAATAAAATGTCCTAGTGAGTGGCTTAGTGCTTAGCATGAAGTATAGCTTCCATATGCACTTCTACTTTTTTTTTATAGTCATGCAACCAACCCACATCAGTATTGAGCAGTATAATTAATTTGCTTCTCTGGCAAGCCAACACGTTTGAAAGAAAATCCCACCGATTCAAAACTTGAAATAGTAGTTTCAATAAAATAATTCAAATATTTGTATGGAATTTGGCGATTTTTCTGTTTCAAAAACATGTATATAACTATATTGATTAAGTCAGGATTTTATGTGGACAAAAGACTGTATAAGACCATTAAACCAAGGACGTTGATACAGTGCTTCAGGTTTTGTCCTCTCATTTTTCCCGCTAACACTGACGCGTGGATTCCATGCTTTGATCACGCTTTGACTTTAGGAGACCATGCTTTTTGGAACATCTCAGAAGCAGAACCGGGGGCAAAGAAGCTTTATCCTTAAACCAATTATCCAATGTGCATTGAATGAACCTTCTTTTGTCCTCAATATGCCTAGTTATGCTGCTCTTTAAGGTTACAGCGTATTCCTCCAAATTCCACGTTTGTTGAAGCATTGAAAGAATAATGTTGTGTTCGTTAAGATCTAACATTAATGTTCACCACTAATACTATCACCAACAGAATCAACATGGTGATCATATTTGACATACAAACATTGAATCTTTCTACTGTTTTTAAGGCATCTTTCAAAAATCATTAAAAGGACTTAAAATTCTAAAAGATGTACAACTTAATATTCTACAAATTGATGGTACAATAAAGAATTTACTGAGCTACTTAAATCAACATTTTGAACATACAATTTTAAAAATATGTCATTTGTTTAGAAAATTTTCGATCTTATATTTATTACTGTACATTTTGTACTCCTTACGTATATACGATAACATTTAGATATACTCTTGTTTATGCATGAGAAGAGATAAATAAACAGTTTGCTCTGCAAAAACGATCAATTATAAGACTGATAATTGTATTATACAAACTACATTTTTTATGCTTTTAATTAAGGGTAAAATAGATATTTTACACATTTAAAATGAGTTTATTATTAAAGACAATGAAATGGACAAATGTGTGAGTTTTTGAAATTTTAGTGTGGAAGAGGGGAATTACGTAATATCAAACTTTAGAGGGAGAAGTATGTAATTTCATAATTTTTTAGGGATATACATGAAATTCCGCCTTAAATTTAAGCTATGCTACTTCATGGTACCTTGCCGCATTGTATCAGATATGTATCCGATACTCAGATACTCCTTGAAATGCATATCTGATAAATCACGTAGTGTATATGTGACATGGCATATCAAGATTGACGTATCCGATTATTTTATTCACTTTGACCAACAAATTTGATCTCTGATACACCTTGATACGCTTCGAAACTCCATATGACAATCATGTCTTATAAAAACGTTAATAATTTTTGTTATATTGCTAGAAAAATGAATGAAACATGAAACATGAAGGAGATTCGAACCTAAGACAAACCACACTATTAATTTTTAATTTTTAATTAATTTGTTTATTACATTCTAATATTTTCAATTACTTTTTTTTATTAAACTTAATATATATAGCCGCATTCGCATCTAAGAATTTTTTAAGTCGGCGTACCGCCGCATCCGTATCGTCCGTACCATGTCCGATACAATACAGTATCCGCATCCGCACTCGTGCAACACAGAATTTAAGCTTAAGTGTTTCGCCCAAGTGCGCACAGTAGCCAAATGAAGCATCAGTAGCTTTTCGGGTTAAAAAGATAATCAAATGGCAATAGCCGAGACTCCAGATTACGCTTTCCAGCCTCTTCTTTCAACAAATAAGAAAAATGTATTTGGGAATTAATATTGAATAATGCTAAGGATTTATTGGTCTGTTTCTATCAACTTTAAATCAGATATGCAGATCCATAAACCTTGAGTTCTGAAAACCGGCATGAAACTTGGATAAACTCAAGCAATGTTGGGCTTCTACCCTAAATAACTTTTATTTTATCTTCTCCCTAGAATACTCACAAACACAGGTGCCTTCCTACACACAAATCTAGAACTAGAATTGGGGGGGGGGGAGTACATCTAAGGAACAAAGCGCCAGAGATCTACTGCTATATCGACCTCTTTCTTCTTGTGAAACTTGTACATTTGGGGCACATCAAAACGAAGCTGCATTGGGATGAGACTGAGTAAATTTCAGAGACATAAAAAGTAAAGGCATAAGAAATCAATGAGCAAGGTCAGATTAAGCATGTTTGTTTTTCTTAATTTGGTTCCAATGTCTAAAGGTTCGCTGTGATGGTGCATTTTATTGATCATTTGGAAACATAGAAAAAATTGTTGTAAACACTGATGCAGAACAAGTCATTTATGTGGTACTTCTTATTCCATTAAACAAATAAAACACAAGTCAATCCAAGCAGAATACTGACTACAGTTTTGACTTTTGGTTACACTTTGTAGTGAAAAATTGGTCATTAGGGCTCACAATGACCAAAACAAAAATGTTTGAGGGACAAAATTGGGGAAATTAGAAATGGCAAATATGCAAGGACTAGCTGTGTTTGTTATTCGATCAGAAATTAGATGGAAGTTCATCTGCTAAATTAAGAAGCACCGGCAGGAATTGCTAACTGCCTTACGGAACGGAAGGCATCAACAAGGTCACTGTGCTGAAGACTGGAGTGTTAAATTTTGTAAAATTGGGTTTTCTATGGAGCTATGTCAAATTGTCAATACTTGTACTGATTGTCAGCAGAAAAAGCCAAGCATATGGAATCAGTGTAAAATACCAGTAGCAAATACTGTGGAGCTATATAGTAAACCAAACAACCTGACAAAATTGGACCAGGCCTGGTTGCCAGACAACACAACCCAACCAGAATTTCATTTTCTGTCACCAGAGAGAAATCCAAATCTGGTCTTATTCAACTCATACTCTGGCAGTTTTGTTGCCTGTCCGGGTAACAGCGCAAGGTGCCCCAAGTCCTAATGTGAAAAACCCAAACCCCGAACACCTGATACCCAAAAACCTGAAATTACCAAACCTGAGAATGTCCTGATCTGAGTCTATGAACAAAAGGCGATTTGCATTTCAATTTGAAAATATCCTGCCTGACTTGTTTGCACCTCCAGATATCACTTATGAACAAAGATAATATATATTCTGTGTTTTCCATTGTCAGATAGAACCAACATCATATGATGCTGTCTTCAAATAAGGACATAATTCAGACAAATCTACAAGGGTTAATACATATAGATGTATTAATTGCTAGTGTACCCATCAAAACCTTCATAATATTCAATGTCCCAATCAAAACTTCAGAATATTCTATTTCTACATTAAAATAAATTAAACATCATTTCTTTTATCCCATAACATTTGCCAATTCCACTATCAACAATTTATTAAGAAGTGAATTGACCTACTTATCCTTCTTATAAATAGAAGTTTCTTTTAGAATTGGTTTATATGAATTAATACATCCCTTGTTTAACAAATGCAACTTGGATGGTTGTTTAATTTTAATAATTCTAGCTTGTTTTGTTCAAAATTTTATCCAACCCGTTTTATATGCAAATGACGATTTTTTTTTCTTGAATGATAATATGAATGAACAAATCATTTTGCTTCAGCTCGGGAACATATACCATTGTGTTTATTTATATAGATTTAATGAAAGGAGAACATGTATACATTATACAAAAGGAACCTATGCGCACAACAGGCATATCCTTATTACATTTGATACATGAATGTTAACGACTCTCATATGTCCCTTTTAATTCCTCTTCTCAAGAAGGCTATGGTATGACAAGGCATATAAATTCTCCTATGTTTAAAGGACACCCACTAAATTTGTACAAAAAGTTAAGTCTTAGTTATTATGCCAAGGACCTAGAGTATGAGAAAGATTTTAAGATGGAGGCTATAAATATCAACAAATAAAAAGAAAATTTTCTGTTTAAAGCAAGGCGAAGATGTCAAATCATGTTTTAATAAATTGCTTATAGTAGAATAAATAACTGAAAAGGGGATAAATAAATGTGTTAGTTTCAATGGGGAAATAGAATATTTTGAGGTTTTGATGGAGAAATTAGAAATTGTGAAAATTTAGATGGGCACACTAGCAGTTAACACAATCTACAAAGCCTGCTGATATGTTCATTTAAGAGTAAACTGAATCTGTTTCTGGTTATAGAAGATCAATACCTCACATAGGACCTCGGCACTTTTTGCGCCATAATCCCTTAATGTTGTTCTCCTTATATGCTGTAAAAAAATAAGTCAAATACAATCAACATAATAGTATAATTAGTACTAGCAAAAAGAAAGTATATTAAATTTATTTCACATTATGTTGGTGAAGGTCATGACAGATAATCAAGTACATCCAGCATAATATGAAGAAAAAATTAAACAAAGATACATAATATATATATATAGAGAGAGAGAAGGAACCATAAATGGGAACTTCAAAATGAGATATGGGAGAAACTTTAATTCTTAGACAGGAACATCTGTAGGTAATTATGTTCTTAGTGTAAATATTTTTAGGGGAAAGTACCTCTCTAGTTGAAGTCTTGTGCAGGGAATAGACAGCCCGAGAGGCAACCTGCAAACAGTTCTAAAGTATGTCAATCGTTTGATATTTTGGATGTAATTGGTATAAAATGTAATTCTAAACCTTCAAAGCCAGAGAGAGGAAGTCCATGTCAGCACCCTTCTTGCGTGTTCCAAAAGGAGGGTTCATCACGATAGTATCCACCAGCAAACCTGAATATTGTATCTTTGATTACTAGCATTGCAAGAATGCTTTCCATTAATGCCCTCCAAATGAAAAGAATCTTAAATGCCCCTTGAAGTCATTGGTAATCGAGGGAGGGGTGGTGGAAGAGCCTCAAGCAGTGCAAGAAACAGTCTGAGAAACCGGTGGGTACCCCCCACTTTTTCTCAAAAAAAAAAAAGTCATTGGTAATCTCACCAGTGCACCTCTTCCAGTTTGCCAATGAAATGTTCAAATTAACTTTTTATCTATATTGCACAAAGTATTAACATTTCCGTTCAATAATACGGCCGCAACAAATACACACAAATAGATACAAGCCCTAGTGTAGGTCCTCTGATAATGTCAGAGTCACGTCTAGAAGGTAACAGAAAATTGCAGTGCGATATGATTTATTGTTTTTACCTTTGAGGTTTAATGTTCTTAAATCGCACTGAAGAAAATCAACATCCAACTGCATTTATCAAATTATCAAAATGTTATGGCAGAGATTTGATTAAAACTGAAAGATAGTACTGACGGGTACTCCAATACTGAACTTGATTTCATTGATCAAGTTCCTACCAGTTCCGGAATTATGCAATTATCTTCAAAGATGCAGCTACTTACCAGACAATCTAAAAAGATAAATTAACAAACTAAATAACAAAATAAACAAACACAACCTACGTGACCTTCACCTACAGGAGATAAGCCACATTCAAAGGTTAACATACCTCGAGATCTGTGATGTTTTCTCCTGCAATTTCAAGGGATTCTGGGTCTACATCAATGCCCAAAACATGCCTAAAAGTTTTAAAAATAAAATAAAAAGAAATAGCAACGCATAAAAGATGAAAAAATGAATGAAAAAAACAATTGACACCAAAATTGCCAATTCGTAACTTAAGATCTTTTAATTTGTGATCTCAAGTCAAAGTTCTTCTGAAGCATCCAAGTAACATCGAAACTAACAAACTCAATACAACAACAACAACAAAGTCTTTTCTAAAGCCCATATTGGATTTCATTTCCATAAGATTGGCTGAATTTTTACGTTGACTTGCCAGGCCTATCACAACCCTCCTCCATTCCGAGCTTGAGACCGGCTATGTAAAACATAGGCGGAGTTAACACTAACAAACTCAATAGGTTCAAGAAAACAATACAAGATTGAACAACTCACTCGGCATCTAGTAGAGCACTTGCAATGCCTAGGGTTCCACATCCACACCCAAAATCTGCCACTACTTTACCACTTATGTCCTCATAGCTACTTTCAGCCTTACAGATTTTAAAATATGTCAATAGTTAGATAATTTAATGTAAAATCCAGTATATTTTTAGCTTCATTTGTCTGAATAACTGACTAGTTTGTGTTTAATTGCAGGATTGAAGGAAAAGCCATGCAAAATTTTCAATTAAGGCATGGTTATAAAAATTGAGGGTTTACTAAGGCACAATAGAAATAGTTTTATGTCCATTGTGAGTTGAAGCTAAATTTGATGATGACTAGCAACTGTAAATTAAATGAGGGTTAATTAAGTCAAATATAACATTGAGGGCTTGAGGTGACCATATGCCCAATAGACTCTTAAATGCAGAATAGGAGCTTAATTCAGGCATAGTAGCAAAAGCAAGAGTTAAATCGAGCATGATATATGGTATATTTCCTTAAAAGTGTAAACACATATTTACCCAAAACAAAATGATTAAGCATAATAAAGATTGAAAAATTACTGTGTAAATCATTCTTGAAGCTATATGAGCTCCAGTAGGATACTGCTCCAGTTCTATCTACAGGCCATATTTCACCAACAAATTAGTAAATAAATATTTCAAATTTGATAATACAGCATGAGAAATGTTTACAACCCCATTTCCTAGACCAAGTATTTGTCGTATTAGAAGCAGTGTAAAGAGTAAGGACAGACAACGAAACCATTTTAAGGGGTATTTCCATAAGACCCGATGATTGGATGGGCCTATTGGAAAATTTAGTAAGAAAATACTAAAGAGGAGATTAGAGAGAAAGTAAAGGCAAGCCTTAGGTTTGGAGAACTGCTCGATGCCACCAAGGAGACCTTCAAGCTGCTTCAGCTTCATTTTGTTATTCTTTATTTCTGGTTTCCCCCTTTTTTCTTTTCTTTTTCTTTTCTTTTTCTTTTTTCCTCTGTGAGCTTGTATCCGTCTTTTTTCTCTTTGCCTCTCTCTTCCCTGTCGCGGAGTGCGAACTTGAGCAGCGAGCCAGCGAAGCAGCTCTCGGGTTCTCTGTTCTCACAATTCAGATATATCCCTTGAAATTATGTATTTGTATACAACGTCTGAAGAAAGACTGTCGAATAATAATTTAATGAACGGGTTGATCTGCACTCTGCAGGTTTTTTTTACATGTAGGATTCTCTAAACTTTCATATCTTTTACAAACTATTTCTTAACATAATGTAAAAAAATTTGTCATCGAAGTTGATATGAAGATTAGTGGCTTATTAGTGGCTGAGAATTTAATATAGTCATTAACTCAATAAAAATTTGAGTTGGTGAGATAATAAAATAAGCTTACTAATTAAGAATTTTTAATAGCTATTTCTCTTCTCAATACAAAATAGAGGCCAGAATAATTGCTAATTTGATTCAACTATACCATTTTTTATGGGATTAACTAAATGTACATCAATTCTTGTATTTTGTACGCGTACCAAACTAATTTTTCAAAAAGAAAAAGTCAAACAGTCAAACGTTTTCTAAAATTGGAAAGTCAAACAGTCAAAGCGGATAAAAAATGGAAAGTTGGATTGCGCACATTATTTTAAATGGTTTCCGCCCTACACACTATTAAGAATATTTTCCATATTTATGCATGGATGCAGACTAAATAAAACATGTGTTCAGATTAAATAAAATATGTGTTCAGACTAGTTGAAAGAGGTGTTCATACTAACTGTTTCAAATCTGTTTTGCATTGTTTCATATCTGTTTTGCATATAATGCATGGGGTGCAGACTAAACAAAATAAGTGTTATGACTAAATAAAACATGTATATATAACGGGTCATCTCAAGCTCCATTATATATATGTATTTCACAAGATTGGTAGAGTCTTGCATTACCATAACGCATCCCACACTCGTTATAATGGGTTGCCAACCCGTCACAACGGATGCATGTCCAAGAGGGCCCATAAGTCAGTGAGCCAAGCAGAGAAGTGCAAAACTGGAAGTTCTCTAACCCGTTACAACGGGTTCTGTAACGGGTTTCCTGTTTTTGTAACGCAAGAGAGGAAAATCAAGATCAAGACTTCAAGATGTGTCATGCCTATATATACTTCGGGGATATGAACAATAAGCATCAAGAAAGTCCTCCTCAGGTTTTCAAGCACAGAATTAAGCATCAGAAGAACAATAAAGTCTTCTCCTATAGCTACCTAATCCAGAGAGAGTTAGGATAGCCAAATTGTCTGATTTTCAGTCCGAGAACACTTGTTTGCTAGTGATATGGCCTATATGGGAGATAGCTCGTAGGTGGTTTTAGGTGTAGGGTGGAAGACAGTTAAACAAGACGTTTAACTGCCTATCTCTCTGGAATAACTGACAACTTGGTCTTTTGACAGCGTTTTGTTTTGTATTCTTGAGACTTGATGATCCTTATCTGTGTTGGGAGGAATATATATATATACTCTAGCATTATCGGTTGATTATTCTGCCAATCGTGGGTAGTTATTAGGACGTGTAGTGTGGTGAAGACGTGTGCTAACCGTCACTACTAGGAACGATCCAATCGGGTAACTATTTCTGGATCGGAGTAGCTATTTCGGGAAGAACTATTTATGTACGGTGAGGTCTATTTCGGGAGGTTCTTTTTGTATTTGTAAACTAATTCGGGTAGTGTTAGTAGGTTTTTTGAGCTTCCGGATGATTTGGGCTTTCTTTATGGGCTTTGGCACCAGGCTATTCACAAAATGGCCTATCATCTGCCCCCCAAGCCTGTAATGTCATCTTCGAATGCATTAGAGGCTTAAGTTCGTGATTGTCTTATTGATTAAAAACTTCCCAGGAATCCCTTAGATCCAATCAGTCACTTATATAGCACTTCTCGTGATGTCATGAAAAAATTGTTCGTATAGCATATCATCTGCCCCCAAAGCCTGTAATGCCATCATTGGATGTGTTAGAGGCTTAGATATGTAGCACTATTCATTGTACTCAATTTTTCTAGAAAACCTTCGAGTAGTTCTTTCGATGTCCCTTGAACTTCCCACCGGGGGGCAATATGACAGTTGTTAGACACCGAAACGACACACCTCCGTCGTGAATCGTGATAATCATTCGAAATGATAAGGAAATTGTTTCGATCGTTATTTCTTGTACTTCTCACTCTTGCCTATTGTCTCCTCTGTCTTCATCATAGAGCCCTCAATTCAAGACTCTTCTTCTTCTTCACAAAGGTAACTTTCAGTCCCTTTTACCTTTTCGTAGCTTGTTTCGATCATTATTTCTTGTACTCTTATTATTTGATACTCGTCGGGAATTGTTTGTTTGGAAAAGTGTAAGCTTATCTTGACAAAACTAATGGCGTCTCAATTTCATATAGTACCCGAATCGAGTTACCCTATTTGAGGAAACTCTTTCTATCGATCTTATGACCTTGATTTCAATTATTTTTTGTTTCTTGTAGTTCATATTTTGGTTATTCTTTTATACCCCCCCCCCCTCTTTTTTTCTTTTTACGAAGGCTTTCTTAAAAAATGGCTTCCAGTAGTTCAGCACACCACCCTGGAAAAGAAAGGACAGAATCTTCCGAACTCAGTGAGGGATGGAGCTGGTCGGATAACGAAGACCTCGGGGGCCCTTCAAATACAGCAAATCGATCTGCCGACACTGATGTCCATCCTGATCTACCTGTGCGTACTACTGATAGGGTAGAGGTTCCCGAAGAGGTCCCTGATCACGAACCCAAGAGACCTTCAGGTCTTAGGAAGAGACTTCTCCCTCGAGATCAAGAATTCCCGACAGCCCGAATGTATCCCTCATAAAAGAAACTTACGATGGTATCGTTTCTGAAAAGTGGGCGAAAAATTTTCGTTACCGTCTGCAACAAGGTTTATTTTTTGAGACCCACAACACCTTGCCCCGGATCCTACCTCCCTCCCCCACTGACAGGGCTTATGACATAGGGATGGGTTTAGGGTTATATACCGCCATGGTTAACTACGGGTTCAGGATCCCGCTAACCGACTTCCAAAAGGAGGTTTTAACCAAGTTTGATGTAGCACCCGCCTAGTTCAGCAGCTACACGTGGGGCCATTTGACATCGTTAGTGTAAAATCCACTCTTTTTGACAATTATTTTGATAAATAATTATCATCCTAATCATTAAAACAATATCGTAACTCCAAATAGCATATAAAAATGCGTAAAATTTAAAAGTTTTTATCTAACAACCCACCAAAAAGACGTACGAATTTAAAACTTTTAAGTCAAATTATTTATCAAACGAATTTGAATTAGCAAATTATAATTTACTTTATTTACTCAATTGAGAAGAACAAAATATAATAAAAACCTAACGATACCTAGACTTGTGACTAAATAATTAAGTTAACCAACAACTTCTTTAAATATAACAAAGTTACAATTAAGATTAACAATAATAATAAATTCTGAAATTTGTAAAACCTCTGAATGATTCAATCAATCCACATTTTATACCCATTCTAAACTAGGCAGCACAAAAGCCCACTTAATATTTTTACTCAATAAATCTCAACCTCCACTATTTAAAAAAAAATGAAAAAAATGAAGAGAACTAGTTCTGTCCGTCAGCCAAACCACGTGGCTACCCAAAAAAAATGAAGAGAACTAGTTCACCAGAGGATTGGTTGTGAGATTTTCTTTAGATCTATGAGATTTTTTGAAAATTAGAGATTCGTGTAACTAGAGCCTACGATGATTGGCTTCTAGCTTAAGTGGGAGATTGTTAGTTTGTAATAATCTAGAAGTCAATAATACGATAAATTATCATAAAGCTTTGTTCATGAATTGAGTGATTAATAAATTATCATTTTGTTGCCTTGAGTATTATTGAATTTATGGATCATTCATTTATCTAACTAGAGTCAATAACTGGAATGTGAAACTTCACAATATAGATGATATATACTCTTAAAAGTCTATAACCAAGGTAATTAGCAGGAACCCTAATTTACCGTTACAAGGTTAGAATGTGGATTAAAAGATGGTTAAGTTTTACAGACCATAGACATGAGATTTCGTTTTAATCACATGAATACATATTCCAGGAACATGGTATTTGACAGACCTCGAATGAAACATTAAATTGAATTGTGTATGTGTCATTAGTGTTTTCATTCAGTGTTAAGTTCTAAAGTATGAGGTATTCATCTTTCCTACTAAGAGATGTGTATGTGTGATTGTTATCTAATGCTATCGGTAAAACGCAGTCATAACCAGGGCGGAACCAGCGGGGGGGCCAAGGTGGGCCCCGGCCCCCCTTTGACTCAGAAAAATTTGAACCTCTTGTTTGATTTGTTAATTAAATTTAATTAAATTGTAAGATTTTAGTTAAAATTTTGATTAAAATTGAATTTTTTTTATTAAAAATGTGTATAATTTGAGCAAAATTGAATTTTGACGTCTTTATAACATTAAAATTATACTATACTTACAAATCGGCCCCCCTCTAACTCGGTGTTCTGGTTCCGCCCCTGGTCATAACGATAGTTTTTCGGTATACATAGCTTAGCTGAGGTAGTGATGGTTTACCAAAAGTACTATTGTCCCTCGTATCTATATACGAGTTACAGTATCACTGGGTCCCTTGATAGAGTAGGATTGTCTGCATGCAATATGATCACAAGAGTAATTATATTTGATAAATCTGCTCAACATCGAGAAAAGATTTAAGTTTGCAAGGATGACACACAACTACCTTGAAACTAATCTGACACTATGAGACAAAAGAATTAACACGACTAAAATTATTTAGTGGATCGTGGTATTGTACAATACAACATCATCTATGTAATTGGATGGTCATAGTGCAGATGTCAGATGCCTCCTATGATTATAGAAGTTAAAATGGTTTTAATTCTATTTACCAACATAACACAGATCCTATTGGGTCACACCGGATTGGAGCTAATCAGAGAGTCTTAATGATTAATTATAAATTTATTATAATTAATATTAAGATGGTTATAATCAATTATATGTGATATAATTAAATTATATATGTCATATAAGATGACAAGCAAAAACAACGGTTGAATTTATAAACGTATTCGATACGTTGTATAAAACCATACTGAAACCAAACTAATACCGAACCCTGAGAAATATAATTGTTAAGAACAATTATATATTTATATATATATATTTAATTTAGATTTTAAATATTAATTATGGTTTTGAATTTGGGATGAAAATCATAATCAAATTAAAATCTTAATTAAAAATTAAAATCTTAATTAAAAATAAATGATGATGTCGGCATAAAAGAATTTTTTTTAAAATTAATTTTTGGATATTTTGTCCTTGCCGACTTCATAAGGGCATTTTGGTCATTTTGCCTTTTCAAGGGTCTTTCGATAATCGGCCAACCTCCTTAGTTTCCTATAAATAGAGGGTTTGGAGAGAGAGAAAATCACATCAAAAATCATATCATGTCTGTTAACTCAGGATTGAATCGATAAATATATTTTTCTCTCTATCTCGATTACGGTTATTTACGGGATTTGAAAAATAATATTTTTGCGAAAGAAGAGGTATTTCATATTTGAATAACTGCGAGTCGTGAATAAATTTATTTAGTCCTTATCTTAGTGAATAATGTTTTACAGAATTTCGCGGTTTAGGATATTTTTGGCAGAAGAAATAAACTGCTCTCTGGTCAGTCCTGGTGGACAACCGATAGAGGTATCAGACGTCTGATACTCCGAAGAAAGGAGCTTCTCAGATTCGGTCTTCCGAGTCTACTGCAATCCAATTCAAATTTGGATCAAGGTATAAATATTATATTAATCTATTAAATTTGTAAGTAGATTAAAGTTTTAGAAATCAATTATGGAGTAGATCTGTAAAAGGATTAAATCGGGTTTTGATGCCAAAGATAAATGGGAGGTGGACACCCTCGATAGTTTATCTGACATACCTCGTTTAATCCCTTGGCTTAAGTTAGAAGTAAAATTTTTGTTTTACAATCTTTCCGCAGCTTAAGCTAATTAATGGGTTTGAACCGTTTGCGACCCAACAAGAGAATGGTACAGGGACTCGGTATCAGGAGAAACGATAAACAAAAATAAGCATATGAAGTTTACCGATCTTTGTCATTGGGGTTGCCTAGAGATTTACCAGTAATAGGGGAAAGGGTACAGGAACTTGATACCAGAAGAAATTGCAAACACAAATAGATACAGCAACACTGAATGACATTGAGCAGGGTAATAACAATTCGAAGAAAAGGCCTTACTGGTACATAGCAGTTAGCTGTTGATACTAATACTGATACAAAGCAGTTAGTTGCTGGTATAGATAAAATCGATGGCCTACACAAAATCCTAAACAACCATGGAAAATGATGAAAAACATAACTATAATTAAAAAGAAGAATTCTTGAGAAAACACTTACATGGAGATCGGTGCACGAAGGTCTCGAGTTTGTAAGAAGAGAAGATTCCTAATGCTTTGAGTATCCTGGCCTGCAACGAAGGTCCTTGATGCTCTTTACTGGGTCCTTACGATTTTAACAAGAAAACGAGGACAAATGACAGAAGAAGGAAAAGAGAAGAAAAGGTTTTAGGAAGCGTGAGAAAAGAAGAAGAAAGAGAAAAAAAGACGGGAAAAGGATTTTAGTGGGGGCGTCAGAACGAGAGATCTCCAGTAAGAGAGCAAAAGAGAGGAAAAGGAGAACTGGAAGTTAGTGGGGGTAGTTATTAGGCCACGTGTCCAAGAGAAATGATTAAAGTGTCTCGAAAAGACTTGAAAGTGGAAAAAGCAGAAGGTGAAAGGACAAAAGGCGCAGCACATCGAATTCAGGGAAAATGGCCGCGAGAATTCGACTGTCGAATACAAAATGCATCGAGGGAAAATTAAACTCGAGAAAGAAAGTAGAAGATGGTCAGCACCTAGTCTCGGTGAACCATAGAGTTCGTTCATCTCGGTCGTGAAAGCTCGAGGGCTGGCCACGAGAACTCGACATATCTGATCCACGAAGAGGTGAGGAAAAGGTTGGATTCTTACAGAAGTCGGCATCTTAGGATCTTTTAACTTCTGCAGCCATTCTTACTGTAGAAGCTCGAGGGATGATGATAGGGCCTCTACGATCGGCCCGTTAGGATTCAACATCGGGAACAAAGGCAAGGCGCGACCCAGAGCGGCCCAAGTAAATGACTCGTCATGATAGACTCATTCTCGTCATTTTAGGCCTATAAATATGCCGATTTCTGATAAAAAAAGACGACTTTTCTCGAAATAGGACTAGCTACTAGATTCTCTCTCTGTAATCTCTCTGACTCTTTTGTACTCCTCCTCAAGATACTTTCCCTCGGTTCGGCAATAACAATTTCCTTACTTTAACTCTTTCTAGTCTCGGCATCGACACAGCCGGAATCAGTTTGATTATTTAGAAGACATCAAAGATTGGTTCTGAAATTGTAAAGAATACTTGTTTTGATAATGAAATCGGTCCGAGAGGACGATTTGGTTCCTGGAGATCCGTGGACGTAGGCCTAGTTGATTGATAGGCCGAATCACGTTACATCGCATGTTCTTTTTGTTCTCTTGCTCTTGCTCTTTCTTTACTCTATTTTTTTTATTACTTTGCTCTTTGTTGATTTGTGAAGTGCTTTATCACTTCTAGGAATTGCTTATTTTAACTCTTGGCTTGGTGATTAAGGTCTAAAAGTTTTAATTTGAAATTTTTGATTGAAAACGCTTTCGCCTTGTAATTTGAACTTAGTCTTGCGCTTTAAGCCCCAATATTTTCTAACAGAGTGTGCTCGATTGTTGGGTTGGAATGGTGGAAAGTGAGGAACATGGTGTTGGTAAGCATGTGAGGATGGGGGATATCATGTGGTGTAAGTTGGAGTGGTGTGTGGTTGATCAGGAACAAGCTACCAAGAGAGATGAGCTACTTGTTTTGTTGGTTGTAGAACCAGCATGGTTTGGGGGAGAAGGTGGATGTGTGTCGGGAGGTTGGGTATCTTTCAACCTCGAAGGTAATGAGCATGAGAGATAGAGACGGATCTCGGGGGGGTTGACTAAAGGATGCGAGATGACCGAGGGGTGTAGTTGTATTGGGTCTAAAGGTGGTGTTATTTTAGTCACGAGACAGATGGAGTTACCTATCTGATAGCGAGGGTAGGTAGGGAATTAGGGATTGGGGGAAGGGGAGTTGTCTGAGGCAATCCTATACTGACGACTATGTGGTCCTCCCGAAGAGGCCAAGCGGGAAGAGTTAACATGAGAGAAGATGAATTGAGTTTTTGAGTTCGACTCTCAAAGAGAGCATCAATGATCCCAGTTGTAAGAATGCCGAACCGAGAGGATGGATGAGTTACAAGAGAGATAGAAAAAAGTGGAAATATAAAATTAGCTAGGTTAAGTAATCATGGTTTTTCGATCCCGCTTTTTATGGCCGGGATCTTGTATTTATAGGTCCATCAAGTTTGGATAACAACGGGTGATTCTCTGGACGAACCATCAAACATGGACGAAAACGGGTTGATCCTCCGAACGGTTTGATCTTTCGAACATGTCATTTATAAGCTATCATATTTGAGTATATACAGACCGATTATAATGAGGCCCTATCAAATACAAAATAATCAAGATGAACAAGTTCTATTCAGTTTTACACCGAGCAAACATGAGCAGTGGTAGACTAGTTCTCTTCCCTTAACATCCAATAGTGAAGGGTAGACTTTCATATGCAAGGCTTGAAAATCAAGTTTATTTTCAGAAAATAAATTTCAAATTTATTTTCAAGTTAGAGTTTGTATGTATTGTAAGCATCTTGACAAATGAATAAAAAATGCAAGTCTCTTAAAATTCATATTCATTAAAGTTGATTGTCCATGAACAAAGTGCTGCTTTTCATTACTAAAAAATAGTGCTGCTAATCAAATTTTAAAAAAAATCTTATTATTTTCAACCATATTGCATGACTAATGTGAAAAATGAATATCTAATATTCCTCAAACTCTTTTCATATTGAGATTTTGAGGCTTGAGATGTACCATCAAACTATTTTTAGCAAAAATTTGAGTATGTAGACATTTCCGATGCAGGACATACAAGGACTTGTTTGTAATTGTAAATTTTTATTTCTGTGTGTAAATATCTCCAGCACCTCCAAAAGGAATTGAGTATGAAAGTGTCCTTCCCCGTTTCAAACCGCATACAGGACACCTCCATTTAAATAAAACCGGAGGTTGTTTTTATCTCTTCTCTCTGCCCTTCTTTTCTGTCCGATCACGAGCATCCCTTCCTTTCTTCCATTCTTCATTTCTTCCCACTCCAAGCTCTCTCTTCCCTCTCTCGCTGTCGCTCTCAACAAAAAACCATCGATCTCTTCGCTTCTCTTTGTTTTCTCTCAAGACCCCAACTCACTATCCTCGAATCTCTATTTCAAAGTACGACAGATCTGTGACCTAGAACTCTCATTTCTCGCCATGGATGGTCCCGCCAACGCCTCCACGACGCCGCGCACCGTTGAGGAAATATTCAAGGATTTTCGCAACCGACGCACTGCCATAGTTCGCGCGTTAACCTCAGGTGCATCGCACTCTCTCTTTCTCTTCGCTTTATTTTCAAGATTCTAGTAATTTCTTTGCAAATATATCCTGGTGTGTGTTGCTTTGTTACTGGTACGAGCAACTTCTATGATCACTTGGTCGCTTTACGGCTCTTACGCGACCTCATCTCTTACTTGATGCCATCTTTTTCGGATATGACCTCCACATTTCTCATTAGCGGGAAGAACCCTCCAAGCGGAGAACGGAAACGTGAACGGTTCCGATCTCTGACATGCTCCCGAACTTCTTCAGCTTTTTCTGATATACCCTTTTTGATTTGGTATTTTGCTGATCTCTGGCATGCTCCTATACTCCAACTCTTTCTTGCAAATCCTTTTAATTTGTTATTTCACTCTTGAGTGCCTCATTTGCGTGCATGCATTTGCAAATCTGTTGTTTCCTTGAATATATTTTCAGTGCAAGTTATTTACCCTAGACGATCACCGATTTAACTACCTAGCTGGAATTTGTTATGCCATTTTCCAAGTCTTCCTGATCACAGTCAAATTTGGCAACTATTTGGAACTTCACTACAAACTAGTGTATTATTGTTTGTTCAGGCAAAATTGTTCTTTCCTCGTTGCATGTAATCTTCTAAGTATCATGGTGGTCTAATCACTTACAATGGGAATTTCTCTTTGTTCTGGCTCAACTAATTTTTTTTTTAAAATATTACTATGATATCGACAAATTTAGTTAATGACTTGGGCATTAATTGATCCATCTCTTTCTCTTTCTCCAGGGGCGGATTCAGAATTTCCGTCGGGAGGCAAGATCTATAATTTTTTTCCGGCGGATGGGCAAATGAGCCACATTTTTAAATGGTCATTTACAAAAAATTGACAAATCGTATAAATATACAAGATTATTTTACAAAAGAATTTTTCAGGGGGTGGCTGCCCCCTGGACCTACATGCATCCGCCCCTGTCTTTTTCTCTCTAGTATGAAGCATCTCTAGTCATTGTTTACTGTCCCTCATCCAACTTATAATATTTTTCACAGTGCCCCTCAAAATTACTATGTGTCCTTTCACTTTGCTAGTTTAGTAGCTAGTCTGGCCATGTAAAATCATTACATAGTATAACCCATTTGTAGTTTTTCTATTGCCTGATATAACCATTCATTTGTATATGAATTATACCGGAGTTTATATGCTTAGAAGTCCATGATATGTTAATAAGCTTGCTCAAATGCTGAAGATAGTAAAATGTAATAAGAGATTTAGCGAATGTTAGTGAAATGTATACAGCTATTATGTCTATTAGCTATGTATAAATATATTGGAGTTAAGGCATGTCATATATTGGTCAGCACATAGCAAAGAATGCCAATGATCAAATCTGAGCTAAGTATTTGTCCTCATTCAATTTTTCGCTGCTGGTACATTAACACAGTGCATCAAAATTGGTTCTTATGAGTTGGATTTTACCTCAAAAATAAATGCTGGATTGAGTTATTACTTTGTACAAACTGCTTAGCTTTTCCAGTTTTCTTGCAATCACCCCTATTTAGATCAATACTCCTATTTTGAACAGCATTAATAATGGTGACATAGCAAATTACATGCCCCCTTTATAATATTTTCAAATATGAACCTTATTTCTCAATTTTGTAAGTGGGGATAATTGTAAATGACACCCAACTTCTAGACTAATGTGATGTTTAGGACCAATTTGGTATGAATCGAGTTTAGGGACCATAATGCTATAGATTGATACTTCCAGGATCATTTTTACCATTTACACTTTGTTTTTTCCTTTTTAGGGCACCCATTTTCTTACCAAAATAAGTTAGAATAAACAAAGATGATATGTGTACTCTCTACGGAGTTAACTACGAAGCGATTCAGTTTAGCCTATGAAAGTTCTGGTGCATGTTAGTGATCAATGTATTGTTATAACTTTTTGAGGTTTGCTGTAAGTATGTCAGAAAATTTCTTGATGTTGAAATGAGATGATCAGAAAGTTTAATGATGTTCTGTCTTATTATCCTTTTGCAGATGTCGAAGAGTTCTCTAACCTGTGTGATCCTGGTATGACCCTTCTGCTTTTGTCAGCAGTTATCTATGGAATTGACGGGTTAGAAGTAATGAAAGCCTGCTCATTTAAAAAATGCAGATAAGGACAACTTGTGCTTGTATGGCCTGAGCAATGGTTCATGGGAGGTAAATCTTCCAGCAGAGGAGGTGCCAACCGAGTTACCTGAGCCAGCCCTTGGAATCAACTTTGCACGAGATGGCATGAACCGCAAGGACTGGCTTTCCCTTGTTGCTGTCCACTCTGACTCATGGCTCCTGTCAGTCGCCTTCTACTATGCCGCCCGTCTTAATCGAAATGACAGGTACTCCCTTTACAATCACCAAACCACACTTCTCACTGTACGTTTATACCTTATAATACTGGTTGAGTGCTGGATCAGCAGATCTGACATGGTGGTTTATAGTCTTAATATAGCTCATTGTTTTAATATAGTCTTCTTAATATAGCTTTGCAACTTTTGGTTTGTAGCATACTGCATACCTACTGGTGAACCAGCCTTTTGGTTTAATCAAATGCTTCTAGCCTTCACTTGCATCATACTTGTAAATGTTTCCACAATAAATGTATGTGGTCGTATGTAACAACTGCATTTTGAATCTAACATTTAAGAACATAATTCTTGATTTGCAATAATTTGCTGTCTTATGTTAACTCACAGTTATTTACAGTTTAATTGCAATTCATTGGTACTGATTCAGGAAGCGCTTGTTCGGGATGATTAATGATCTCCCTACAGTGTATGAGGTGGTAACAGGTGGACCAAGGCAAACAAAAGACAGGTCCAGTGTTGACAGTGGAAGTAAATCCAAAATAACGAAGGTGAAATAAAAAAAAGTATTTTCCAGCAAAAAAATTTGTCGTTTGACAGTAGAAGCAACACCAAATGACCTATTTGATTCCACTATCTAGTTTTCTGCATCTTGTTAATATTCATGTGTCCTACTTCCGGACATAGCATAAATTGTAGTGGCTAAAACTTGGCAAATATAATGCACATCTTACTGGGTTATCAGCTTTAAAACCTTCCATTCCGAACGATCAGGGTCCCATTTTTTATCAGAGCAGTATGTGAAGAACTAGTGTTCTTTTCCGACTTTATGCAGCAATCAAGTGATGGACAACTAGAAAACATGTCTCGAGGGGGAGGACACGAGGGGTACGGAGAGGACGATGGAGAGCACAGTGAGACAATATGCGGGTACTGTAATGGGGTCTACAGTGCTGATGAGTTCTGGATCTGTTGTGATGTATGTGAGCGATGGTACCATGGCAAGTGTGTCAAGATTACCCCTGCCAAAGCTGATTCCATCAAGCAGTATAAGTGCCCCAGTTGCAGCTCTACCAAGAAGCCCAGGCAGTGAAAATCAAGAAGACCTATGTGGGTATTTATTAAAGCTTGACTTTGTGTGTCTAAGCAAGTGTTATTTACTGTCAGGTTATTTTTTTCTTTTCCTTTTTTAAGTTTTAAGGATGAGTATAGCTTGTAGGTTATGTTATGGGTTTCTGGCTGTTGAGGTAATTTATGAACTGGTAGTTAATTGTTCAAGACCAATGAGGAATTTTAATTGTGTTAACCTAATTTGACTATTATCTTGCCTCTTCTTTTCTTCTTTCCCATACAACAGAGCGTGGTTGCTTATGTGTTTGTCATCTATAGAGAACTCGTTCTCATGCACAGAGAATGTGTCACTGCACTATTTGTAAAAAGACTAAGTTGGAAAGAGATGGGGCACATCTGGTGGATATTTTAATGGTTGACCAAATGGAGAGAAGAATTGAGCTGGAAGAGTTAGTACTATTTGAAGTATTATTGAGTGTTTACTGTTTAGAGTATCAAATTTAATACTTTGTTATTCTCCCGCCACAAATTGGATACATTTTGATCGTCTATCGTTTTCTGTTTACTCGGTTTGATATTATTCAAGAAGTGAATCATACAATGTTGATAACAGTTTCGTTCTGGATCTGTAGCAAGTACGCGTTGTTGTAAGTTGTAACTCGGGTTCAATAAACCAATACAATAATAGAACTCTCTATAGATCATGTTAGTTGAGAATCACAATAAAAATATCAAAATTAAAGCACTTGCGACAGCAGTAATGTTTTTGTTTGTCTTTCTTAATGGTTTCTGTCAATTGAAAGTGTTATATAAATTTCAAATAGGAGCAAATGCACGAATTTGAGATCAAAACCAAATCACTTCGAAACAGTTAAATAACCAACACCAAAGAGCAAAGAGCAAAAGCAAAAGAGCAACACAACCTAAAATTTTTTTAACGATGACTCGCCGCCTCTTCTCAGCCACCAAACCCCTCTTCAACCCCTCTACCTCTCCAACAAATCATCCTCACCACAACCCTTCTCTTCCTTCTCTTCCTGTCGATGCCGAATCAATCCTTCCTTATCTCAGTTGCAAACGCCGCAAAAAACTGCGCCAGAAGCTCTCCAGTCCCCGTGTCGCTCCCATTCAGCGCGAACCCTCCCTTCGCGATCTCCCTTTCCTCGATGCAATCCTCGACAGAGACGCCGCTTTTCGTTTCCTCAATCGCACCAAATCCTACCTCTCCTCTCTCCCTTCTCATATCCTTCCCCTCCCCACCGCCGGAACCCGGTACCGAGAACTCGGCTTCCCACGAGGTCGCAATGTATCTAAATATGCCCTTCAGCATCCTCTCCTCTTCCACCTCCCTCGGATCGATTCAATTCCTCACCTCGCATTCACCCCTCTCATGAAATCCCTCCTCGCCGAAGAGAAAACCCTCTTTGATTCGCTCGAGACCAGACGTGTGACTATGGTTCGTAAGCTTTTGATGATTTTCATCAAGCACCGTGTGCCGCTATCAAAGCTTCACCATTGCCGGGCTTTGTTCGGTCTACCAGATGATTTCCGTGACCGGGTTCGCGAATATCCTGAGTTCTTTCGGGTTGTGGTTGATCCGGATGGCCGGCATGTGCTTGAATTAGAAACCTGGGATAAGAATCTAGCTGTTAGTGCCTTAGAGAGAGAATTCATGTCGGATGAACTGCATGCACGGAAATTGTTTCGTTTCAGTATCCCTTATAGAAAAGGACTGCCATTGGATAGAGTGGAGAGGAGGGAATTGGATAAGGTCACAACTTTCCCCATGATATCGCCTTATGCCGACGGGTCAGGTTTCAAACCATGGACGGTTGAGGCCGAGAAATACCGGGTCGGGTTGATACATGAGTTCTTGAGCCTGACGCTTGAGAAACGGGCCTGGATTCATCACATAGTGGAATTCAAGGACGAGCTTTGTCTGACGAGGCGAACATACGAAATGTTGCGGAAACAACCGAGAGCATTCTATCTAGCCGGTACGGAGATGAATTGGGCTGTCTTTCTGAGGCATGCATACCGGGACGACGGTACATTGATTGACAAAGATCCGCTTGTGGCGTTCAATGAAAAATTGCAAAAGTATGCTTGCATGACAGAACTGAAAGAAACACTGTAAGTCATGCACGAAGATTCTGATACTTTTCTTCATATTTTTGGCACCACACAATATCTACCCATGTGGATCGGTGAACCAAAAATAGTTTGTAATGTGGAACTTAATAAATTTGTTCTGTGGGGGTTTTATCAAGCGCTCAAACTCTTTTTTGTATTTGAAGTCACTATAAATTATACATCCACTTTCTGTCGTCTGTGTAGTGTAACACTGTAACAATTTGCTAGTGCCTTTTGACTTCACAAGAGGTTGTAAAGGCTAACAGGGAAAACATCTTTTAAGAAATTTTCCGAAAGAATTGAAGTCAAAATTCCCAATGATAGAAAATCTCTATTGTGTTAAACTACGAATTGAAGAAATATAATTTAAATAATATAAACTTCTAATCGATTGAAGCATGCTTTTTGTGGACAATATGATTCTAACAAGTAAGATAGTTGTTGATAGAAAATTGGAGAAAGTTGGAATTGTGAAGGTGGATTTTAGAATTGAAATGTATTATGTTTATTTCTGAAATTTTTGAAGTTTTTAATCTGACGTGTTAGTTTTTAAACGAGTTTCAGAAATGTAGATGAATTTTTTATTTAACAATTTTGCTCAAAATTTTCTTATTTAATAATTTTGCTTCAGAGTTTATAAATTCTGACGTGACATAATAATTAGCTAAAATTGATCGGTTTCTCACAGTGCTTGTAGTTTTTGCTGATGTGGCAATTAAGAAATTTTAATTTTTTAGTTTTAGAAATGGATGATTTAAAAATTAAAAAAAGATTAAATTTCTAAAACTAATGTGATAATTATTTAGAAACTTCAAGAATTTTAAAAATGAAGATGTTCTAGACTTAGTGGAGCTGTTCAGCAAGCAGGATTAAGAGTTATGGTCATGTTTGGTTGTGGAGTAATAGGTGGATTAACTCTCTTACTCCACACTTAATCCATCAAACGTGGAGTAAAATTGATGGAGTAAGTTGAAGTAAGATTTAAATTAATTCGGAGTAACTTACTCCACATCTTTAGGTGGATTAGCTTAATCCACCAAACATGATTAACTTACTCCACCTTAACTTGGAGTAAGAAATTTAATCCGGATTAAAATTACTCCACAACCAAACATGACCTATAAGATTAAGAAATTTAAGAGTTATAAGATTAAGAAATTTAAGCTATGCTAAGAAGCACCTGTTCGATGAGTTGTTAGGATAAAATATAAAGACTTGGTGTAAATAAAATAGGATAATGTTTCGTAGATACCACATTTGATACCAACTATTGATATCGATTTTATTATGCACATTTATTTGAGTTATCATGTACATTATTTGAGTTATTATGCATGTTATACCATAATAATTATTTCAGTACAGAAATTAACATTTATAACTATTTTATTATAAAAAATAACATTCATGATAACTCAAATAATGTGCACGATAACTCAATTAAATGTGCATAATAAAATCGACAATCAAATAATGTGCAGTATAATTCAACTAAAGATACATAATAAAATCGATATCAATAGTCGGTATCAAATATGGTATCTACGTATCAGCTCCCACTAAAATATACTTTGTTGTATGTAAAGACCAAACTACCCATGTTATTTTTCTCATCGAATATGCTTCTCAGAGTTCTATACTGAGACCAAGATAAATAATTATTCGCCAGTATGTAGACCATGAATTTTTCAGTCGCATCCTGTCTTCTGAGCATCCTAAAATGGTGCTTTTGCCTTTTGAGTATTGCTGCAAGCCAGTTTTGTGGCGTTTGAACAGAGAGATTTTCTACCAGGTCATTAAAAAATGAACCCTCAGAATCAATTGATGCATGAAAGGATTCATCAGCTTTGACAAAATTCAATTTCATTTACAGTATGACGAAGTTCATCTGTGTCACAAAATTTGTGCCTTGAACCAAGCCATTCTTTCAATTGATTTAGTGGGATTAAAAACTGACAAAAACTGAAACAAGCTCAAATATCAACGGCATGACATGGAACAATATCTAAATCGACCTCAAAAATAAAAAGCGAAACAAAAAGAAAATCAAAGAAAGATGACTGGTATCAGCAGTACCAAAAAATATATGAACCAACGTTTACTATAATGACAACAAAATTTCAGCTAAAGAAGGAAAAATTAGAAAATTCATACAAATAAACGAGAGATGATAACAATGAGTCTTACAACAATAATTTAAAGCATGGTTCGTACATGATAGATATCTAATTATGATCTAGTTTCTAGTCTTCTTAAATTTCTTTTGCGGTTTTGGAAATTCTCTCATAAGACATCTCTAATTCATGTTTGAGGACAATCTCGTGTATGAACAATCATGAATTTCCAACAGCATGTGACTTCTTCTACCTGGCTATTAATTCACTCACAGTAAATAGTGGTACAAGGACACCATAGCAAGTTGTAGTTGCAATTTCAATACTGGAGTTCTGTTTCCAACAATTTTGAGTTTATACTAGAACGATTCATAAAAGAGGGTAGAAAAAGATGAGATGCATACATATCAAAATGAGTCTCAATCTGAGGAAGAAGATAGAAATGAATTAAAAAAGAACTACAGTACTACACTAAAGAGGCCATCCTCTAAAGGGGAAACGGATTCGCTGCCATAATTTGAGCATTATGGAGGCAAAAAAAGAGATACATTCTTAAGGCGAGGGGGACCTGCCTTAGCAATTTTGCTAAGTCGGAAAAGTTCAACCCACCCAGGAATTTATGTTCTGCACACTTCAGAGGTTAAGTGGTTAAGTGACACAAAGATAATTAAGTCACTCTGTCAAATATGTACGATTAAGACTGAGTATATGAAGTGCAAGTTCAGTGTTGTTCGATTAGAAGATGCAGATGTCAGTTTGGATAAACAAGTAGTGTAAAAAGAAACACCTTTCGATATTTGAGATCAATGCTACAAAGTAATGGAGAGATTGATAAAGATGTTAGCTATAGAATAAGAATTAGTTGGATAAAGTGATGAAAAACATATGGCATTCTATGCGACAAAAAGATCTCACAAAAAAATGAAAGGTAAGTTTTATAGAATGGTAGACCTGTAATGTTGTACAGGACGTAATGTTGGACTACGAATAGACAACACATCCAAAAGATTAGCGTGACAGAGATGCATATGTTACGACAAATGTGATCATCAAAAAGTGATAATATTAGAAATGACGATATACGCGATAAGGCCGAGTTCTACCGATTGAAGAGAAACATCGGTACGTAGTGAAATTTTAAGCCGCATCGAAAACTTAAGAAGAGATATGAGTCACAAAAATTGACATGATCATATTTAAATATAAATGTATAAACTAAGACCAATAAATGTTTTTTTTTTTTTGAGAAATAGATGAGTGGTTTTTGCCCTCAAATATTATTCAAAGTGATCTAGAATCCTCCAGTGATCTTTGACTTTCACTGAGTTTCGAACCCGAAACCTCCACTTAAAACCCGTTGCTCTTTTGCCACTAGACTAAGAGCAGTTCTTAGACCAAATAAATGTTTTGTATCATCTCAATAGTGCTCATAGTGAAAAGAACACGACTATAATGTTATTTCCATTGTCATAGTTCTAAGACTAGAAAGTTACCATTATTATTAGCAACTGATACATATTCAAAGACAATTCTGATATAATATGGTCTTATGTAAAGTTTCAAAATTAATTATTTGAGATGACATTTAGTTATCATCACCATTTGACAAAATCCTCCAACTTCTAAATAAACTGGTTCTAATCCACTTTTGTGATCATGTCACGTCGAGATACTTAACCACGGTTATTTATTCTCTTAATGCAGTCATATTCAATATTTAATCTAATATACTCATGTTTCATATCGTTTCCATATGAGAAAATTTTTTCCTGCTACGCACTTTTCACGGAAATTTACTGTAGATAAAAAATTTACCAAAAAATTTATTATAATTTTATTATTACAATATGAAAATTTAAAATTTATTTTTTCACACGAAACACGAGTATTTAATCATATTCTGAAACACGGAATGAAGAACAAAACTTTACGAAAACGCACTACGCATGAAAACCAAAAATTAGAGAGATATTTACTGCAGGGATGATAGCCATAAAATTTACTATCAAAATAGCAAGAACAGAAGAACAGGAGTAACAATAATAATATTGCTTACCTTTATGCTACTGATATCAATTAAAAATGTCATACAAAAGTCAAATAGATCATTTGTATTTTCTTACAGAAAGTACTACGGACAAAAATCTGCATCTTCATTGAGGACATCATCAGATAATGATCTCATAATAACTTCAAGCCAAGAATCCAAAATCCAAATAAAATTGACCCTCACATAAAAATAGATGAAACTTGTGCTCAAGGAAGAAATATATGCAAAAGATGCTCAACTAGATCAAATGTTATAGTTTAAAGACTGGTGTGATTCCAAGGAGCACGAAGCATTGCCTCATGACAATTGCTGTAGCCTGACACAAGAGCAATCGACTAGTCTCCTCTGATGAATCAATGACCTGTAAGTGACATAATGTTTTTCATCATATAAACACATCCTTTTTTTCTCTAAAGTCTAAACACAAATTTTATCAAATTTGGGACCAAATATGAAGCAAATATTTAAAAAATATCACAATCAGAAAAAATCCCCTAAATGCCAAAGCAGGGAAATAAATATACTATTTTAAAAATGAACACATGAATAAGCATACCTTGCAATTGGTGTAGAATGAGTTGAATATCTCTGACAAATTATAGAGGTACTCGCATAGAACATTTGGCAGGAGGTTGTTGCATGCCTCCTCGACAACCTGGATATAGAAATTTTATCAAACAATAATTAACCTAACAAATATCAAACATACTGATGCCAAATTAATTTAAAGCTGTACCTCTGCAAATTGGATTAGATGAAGTGCCAAGGCACGCTCACTAGGATGGTCCAGAGTTATTGTTCCAGTCTGTAAAATAGGTTGAGGAAACAACATTAAACCCTCAAAATAAACTAGTCCTTTGAGTAGCTAATGCAGAGAAGACTAATTAGCATAAACAAGAACCGTGAAAGTAACAAATTTTAAGGAAAGTTGAAATAAGATAAAAGATAATAATTAATGAATACAACTAACCTTCTGTAGCATGCTTATGTCTCTATTAGACTTTTTGACAATGGAACAAATACGAGCATGTGCATACTCTAGATATACAGCTGTATTACCCTGAACAATGAGAACAAGAAAATTATGCAACAACAACAACAACAACAACAATAAAGCTTTTAGTCCCCAACAAGTTGGGGTAGGCTAATAAGATAATTATGTATATAGCATAAATTCAAAAGTACAGTACATATCATGGTGATGGCAAACCAACTTCAAAACAACAACAACAACAAAGCCTTTTGTCCCAAACAAGTTAGGGTAGGAATGAAGCCCATAATGGATTTCATTTCCATAAGATTGGCTGAATTTTTACGTTGGCTCGCCAAGCCTATCACAACCCTCCTCCTTTTCGGGCTTGGGACCGGCAGACAAACTTCAAAAGTATCAACTAAAAGCAATTCTATCTACATAAACAATATAACGCAATTCTATCTAGAGAAACAATATAATGCTTGTCAAGGTGCAAATTAAAGTTTAACAATATGATATCAGAACACAAACATCGCACAAAAAGCAATCAAACTCCAATTATGTTACCTGATTTTTCAGCATTTGGTCAAAGCTGAATACATAATTTGTTAACCTATTATTCTTCAAATCTGCATATCTGCATTAAGCAAAACATGAATATTATTAGATAACTTCAATTATGAAAAAAGGGCAGCCTGGTGCACATAGCTCCCGCTTGCAAGGGGTCCGAAGAAGGGTCGGATCACTTTGGAGTCTTTGCACGCAACCTTTCCCTGCATTTTTGCAAGAGGTTGTTTCTACGACTCGAACCCGTGACCTCCTGTTTCCCATGTGATTGTTATTACTTTATTTAAAAGTATTTCATTTTTTACTAATTTCGTAATTGAATAACTTTAATTATGAAATTAGTAAAAAATGAAATACTTATAAATAAAGTAATAACAATCACATGGAATGGAACATAGTGTTCAAGAAATAAATCCGTTGATACTTGATAATATTCAGTTGGGTGCTGATAAGGTGGGGTCCAATGCTGGATACCGCAAAGGATCGACTGAGATTTTTCAGGTCAGTTGCACATATATCCTAAGTAAGATTTTATACTCGATTCAAAGATTCTTTTTCCATTTAATTTTTCACAAAAGTAGAATGGAAATAGAAGTTATGAATTGCGTCTTTCTTACGAAAGGAACCATATGTGGAGTATAGGACCCTGTTTTCCATACAAATAGGATGTTTTGAAAAGGTTTTTAGGATATTTCTAATATCTAGATATATCGGAGTGCTAACAAACTTATTGGATTTTTTTTCCTCTAAAACGTAGAAATTGTATAGTGCAACAGTAGTATCCTTTTACACAAATTTGAGAGTTGTCCACAAACCTGCATTCCCTGTGTGCTTGATTTTGCACACATTTTTGTAGTTATGTCATGAAATTCACTTATTCCAGAAACTAAGAGTTAATGTGTGCATGGAAAACAGTGTGTGCTTTTAATTGTGACTGCGTGCATAAGAAGTCAAATTTAAAGCTTACTTGACAGCACCATAACCAACGGCCTCAGCAGTTTTCTCAAGCTCTTCATCTGTCCACTCACTGATTGTACCTGGTCAAACAATTCACCATGAAACTTCAAACTTGAATTTTATATATTAATTATGAATAATAAAGGAAATTTTTTTATAGCGACCCCCAAAAAAGGCCAGTGTGCAACCCTGCAAAAGCCCCACAAGTTCTCCTGCGGGACACGGGCATAGGCGCATAGCCAGAAATTTATGTCAGAGGGGTCCATAATTTTTTTTAAAGAAAACGTATGTACGACATAACATCTAATATAGTGACAACAAATAAAAAATTTCTGAAAGAAATTAACATAATTTTTTTATGGGAAATCAAAATACATCAATAACAACAACGCAAGTTAATACATCCAAGACAATTAAAGATAAAAATATTACAACAATTTCATACAATTTTCATTTTTTTTTATAATTTTGCATAATAGATTCCAACTTTAAGTTACATATTTCACTTTATGTTCTCTTTGTTTAAAGTATTTGATGATGAAAAAGACTGTGAAAATGAAAATATAGTTTTTTGGTGTTGTGTCCCTCAACTTAGCTCGTTGAAATTAGACTATTTTGAATCAATTTAGTATGAAAAGGGATAGTTTTCCATAAAAAAAAAATAGAAAAGGGATAGTTGCAGTAATGAATAGAATGCAGGGGACATTTGTAAAACTGTTGATAAGAAACTATACCAGCAAATTATGAGGCGCAAGGGAGAGGCGAAATGCTAAGGGGAGGAAAAGCGACTCGCTTAGGTCAGATGGGTCCTTCAATTTTTTTTATTTGCATTTTAGTTCTATGTGGTAAATTATTTTTTCAGGTGAGTCCACAGACCCACCAAAAGCCCCATGCCTCCGCCCCTGGCGGGATATGACCCAGTACATACCTTCAAAATATGGGAAATATCGTACATCACTACCTCCTTGTCCATTTTACAGAAAACACAAATCAAGTTTGGATCAGAGAATATGGCCATAGCAACACTGATAGTGACTGCTGGTCTTCTATCTAATGGTTCAAATGAGATTATCAAGATTTTTTAAGATAATGGCTGTCAAGGAATCCCCACCTAAAAAATAAATTGTGCATAATGGGGGTATTTAAGGGATGTTTTCATAGTAAAATATATGGAAGTTTATTTAAATGAACTAAAAATAGTTAGTCTTCATTACTAGTCCTGAACAAGTTGAATGGGCCATGGTGAAATGGAAGCATTTTAGGGATAGAGACTTGTTTCCAAAATAAGACTCAGAATACAAATAAAATACCATTGTTCTCGAGTCGTTGGATGAGTTCAGCCTTGCTCCGATTCTTGGCCTCATCTAGCAAGTCAACCAACCTAACAACCTCGGAACTTCGGGTCCTGAATCGCTTCCCATCTGAGCCCAAAACTAACCCAAAACCCACATGGCTCACTCTTGGAAACTTCTTTTCTTCTGCCGGTGGCAACCACTCTGCCTTTCTAGCAGCCTACAACAGAAATAGGAAAAGCTGATTATTATAATATAAAAGATAACTCCACCTATGTTTTACATAGCCGGTCCCAAGCCTGGAAAGGAGGAGGGTTGTGATAGGCTTGGCGAACCAACATAAAATTCAGCCAATCTTATGGAAATGAAATTCAATATGGACTTCATTTCTAGCCTACCCCAACTTGTTTGGGACAAAAGGCTTTGTTGTTGTAGTTGTATGATATAGAAGATGTGAATTTTTTGCATGTTGCATCCAACATGTTTCTGTATCTGCAAGAGTGTCAATATTTCCAAATGATCCTAGCAACACAACACTTTTTTGATAATTATAACAGTAAAACTGTAAAACATATGGCTGAATTAGCCCTAACTTAAGACTTAACTAATCTGCTTCTGTAGACAGTAACCCTCAATATTTTATTTTATTTTATTTCATTTTGTATTACCTTAATACAGACAGAAATGCTGACATAAACAAATGATATATCACATTTGCGCAACAATTAGATTTGTTTCTCAAAATGTTTACATGTCTGTTATCAACATGAAAAAGAATGTAGTGTGGTCAGCAGCAAATATTTAGGTAGGCTAAAACACTTTGGAAAGCAGCCGCCTTGTGTTTTGGCTCCAAATCTCCATTTTCAAAATTCAAATGGCTGATCCGAAACAATTCAATGGGATCTACAAATCGACGTCTTGTAGGAAACTAAATCATACATTTTTTTTTCAGATTTTTACTATTTTTTTGTGCAGAGAAATATTTATTGGTTTTAAAAATTCTGGATCATCCAATGACGTAAGTTTTCTCCATATCCAAGATGAATAGTAAACAAAGGCAGAAGTTTTAAAAATTATACATTTTGGTTTTCAACAAGATTTTGATATGTAGATCATATTAAGTTCGCTCTGATCAGCCATTTGAATTTGGGAAATGTGATATGGAGCCATTGGTCTGCAAAGCATTACAGTCTACCTCCACAAATATTACAAAATATCATGGATTTGTAGAACCCAAAGATTTTAACATTTTCTAAAGATATTATTAGATGCCTAACAGGGATGTACTATCAAGCTATTCTGTCCGGTAGTGAGATAATGTTGAAGCACACTAACAAGCCAAAGTTCCACATTTAGCAAGAGGGCAGTTCTTTCATTAACTTTATTTTCAACTAGAATTCTAGGCTTATCCAATTACAGTCATGGGAATGCAGTGGTGAGCTCTCACAAAGTGCCAGGCTATCCTGTGGTTTTATCTTGGCTTGAATTAAGGTTAACCTTAATATAGTCCCAAGTACTATTAGAAATGATCAAAGAATAAGATGCCAGAAAGATGCACTTTAAATGGCATTTGAAACAGTTTGCTACAAAATAACATGAACAGTATGGTAATCCATGGTCACAGGTATATCATTTGTAGTATGGTAATCCATGGTCACAGGTAAACCACAAGAAAATAAGGACTGTTCAAAGAAGATTCAAACATACAGTGAAAAACATGTCAAAGTGCTGTTGTTGTCCCACGTCAGTTACATAAATTATCCACTCTGCCTGCTCCACCTGAATTCTGTATCTTCAACATTTGACAAAAGAAAGCCGTGTCAATAAATCAATCTCTGGTACTCAAGGATTTTGAACAATTGAGAGCAAATGAGGTTTATTTATGCTGAGATCTAAATGCAAATCAGGTAAACTCAGGCTAAATTGGTCAAGTTGTGATTGAAATTGAAAAAATTAAAGAAAAACTATAATTGAGGGTTCACTGAAGCAAAATACTGCTTAGCTCAGACTTAATTGCAAATACAATTATAAGCTCCAGTTCTGGGTTAACTGGAGGCTTAATTGATAAATTGTGGCTCGACTTGGAGCTCAATAAGATGACTAACTTGAGAGCAGTCAAATCAGTCGAGGCATAGTTATAACCGCCATCGGACTTAACAACTATTAAGGGGATGTTAAAGCCTTCTAGAAATATCACACGGGCCCCATCGCTTTCTTCAACTAGCCCCTTGTCTGTCAGTTCCTTTATTGTATCAGGAATATATGGGTTATAAAAGCTCTCCCCCTGAAAAAAAGATATAAAAAATCAAACTTAACCACTATTATTTGGAGAAGTTGATAAATACCAAGTGCTAAGTTCTGCAATACTTCCATTACTTCTAATTTTCACTGTATTTGATCTACTTAATTAAGTAATTTCATAACAAAAAAAACATAGGGGCTTATTTTTAAGAATCTTTTTTTTTCTCAATCTCCTTGCTTGAAAAAGTTGGATTGTCATTATAACAAATATAGCCTATAACCCGAGTGCCAACAACCGACATCCCACATGCTTCAAAGCTTCATGTATGATCAAAATGATATTTTGAACTTTTACTTTGGAAAGAAAGCAGCATCATTTGAGTAACAAAATGTACGATAGCTATGAACTAATAACCTTTTCTTCAAGGTGCACATTGAGACGCTTATAAACAAGGTCAAATTCACTCCTACTTATTTCGCAAATCTTTTGCCATGCAGCTCTGTATTTCTCTTCACCTCCCTGCAATTTAATAAAAAACATATAAAAGAAAATTTCAGTCGTAAATAAACTGAGCAACAAAAACATGTCTGAGGTTCCAATACTGTTGCATTGACAAAGATACAAAAGGATTTTTATGTATAAATTGTTACCTGAAGCTTAACAACAGCTTGCTGGGCCCTTTCTTTGAATGATGCATCATCATCAAATCTTTTCTTTGAGGCCTTGTAGAATTCCTGAGCGACATTTTCAGTTGTACAGTCAGTATTTAGATAGAAAATCGAACTTCAGTGGTTCACTTTATTTGCTTCCGATAGGCCTAAATAACATGGCAAAAGTTTATTCAGAGGGAACATCCAGTTGTTTGACAGCAATGATGACAAAATTTAGTTGATTTTGTCAGAGCAAGGTTTAGCTTGTAGTTGTGCCACTTGTGCAAAACATTTGCCATACCTTGAAATGATGTTCTGTGACTGCTATCACTGTTGACTTTAATATTTTAAACTCTGAAGGCTTCAATTTTTGTGGCCAGCCTTTTGCCTTGGGCCAGTATGTAAAAGAGTATACCAGGGGTCCATAAATCCTTATATTCTGAGGTACTCACGACCCTGGTTGGCAATATCTGCCACCAAGGGGCCTTTTTGTAAATCATTTATTTGTAATAAGACCAGCAAAAGGGCAGTAATTTCACTTGTTTAATAAAACCAGGAGATTAGTAATTTAAATAAAAAATCTAAACAATTGATTTTTTTTTTTTGGATCACCTGGAGATCTCCAATTGCTTGGTTCCCAACATCTTCCCAATTGGGGAACTGCTCAAATAGGTATTCTATCAGCATCCCAAACTACAAGCGAAAAGGAAAACATTAAACACAACTAAACTTAATGTGGCTGTAAATGCTCTTCTGAAAGTACATGATTAAAGGGGTCACTCAATGCAGAAAAGAACGGCGTAGAAAAGCAAATGCTGAGAACTTTGCAACGAATACATATATAAGGCCGAGTAAATAAGAAAAGGGTGAATTGAACAAAAATGGTTTTGCTGATCAAACAAGTTAGACTACATTTAGAAAAAAGGTATAGTGAACAAATTATATCAACCTGGGTTCCCCAATCACCAACATGATTCCTTCTAAGAACATCAACCTCTGAGAACTCAAACATGCGCGCCAAGGTGTCACCAATAATAGTTGACCTCAGATGGCCCACATGCATTTCCTTTGCTATATTAGGGGAGGAAAAGTCAACCACTGCTTTTTTTACTGAGATAATAGGGGCCCACGTTTGAATACCATCCACAAGCATGTCCTTTATTCTCTGAAAAATAAATACAATATATTTTTATGAGCTGATAAGAACTTTACTTATAGATGAAGTATTTTAGCTTCCAAAGCATTTACTGCAAAAAGCATCGCAAAGTATCCCATTGTGTAACTTATATTGTTACTCATTATAATTTTAGGGTCATGCATACAATGAGTCACTGAGCGAGTACACCATGTATGCTTGTTTTGAGTTTCTGACAGTTCCTCAGAAAACTTCTCTGAATTATAGAATCCAGTCAATCCACCTTTAGGCAATACTATTGATTTTATTATTGAGCAATTCTGCTGGACTTGAACATATTAGTGTGGCACTAGTACATAGTGGTCTATTAGACTTCCATTAACAGAATTTTGATTAGAATGGTATCTTTTAGCATAATATAATCTGCCAACCAAAGAACTTATATAGTAATAAGTATTGAATTCGGGTACTGACGAATTAACAACTTTAGAAGACCTTACTAAAAATATGGAACAGAAATGACCTATACAAACCTTTGACATCCAATTATTAGATAGATGTATATTCACAAATCCAGGCCCAGCAATATCGGTGGACTTGATAATCTCTGATTGAGGTAGGTTTCTGGCTAAAGCCTGCAATAAAAACAGAAAAGGTAAGAAGTTTACAGTACCAACTTTTTTACTGGTTAATATTACTAAAACAGAAGCAACAGATAATAGAGGTAATGTTGGCCATGTTATCCCCTTAAAACTGTCATGTTACTTGCTAAAAGTCAGAATACCATTTTGGCATTTTCTCTTCCTCTTACTGATATTACTAAAACAGAAGCAACAGATAATAGAGGTAATTTTGGCCATTTTTTATGTAAAATAGCGACAGCGGGACTACACAGGAAATTAGTTTCTTCTTCTAGGGCATGCATGACTTCTCTTCTTTCTTGGGCATGTGCAGTGTTTTGGACTTATCCAAAGCTACACCAAAAGACACAAAACTAGAAGCAAAAGATTCAACCAAACATATAGAATACATGTATGTGAGATGCCTAGGATAACTATAGTTATTTGACTTGTTAGCAAGGCACCAGAACAATATTACACGAGGAAACAAGAACTTCATAATTCTTTGTCGAATACTAAATAGCAGGGTTAGACTCCTTGATGCAGCTACAACAAGCAAGTCAAGAAAAGGAAAAAAAAGGAGACATATTGTTACCTGGCCAACTGAATTGGGATTTCTGAATTCAGTTCCTGATCCTTTAATTTTTGACCATATACCCATTGCATTATTGCTAAATGAAAAAAAAGAAACTAATTGTCATCAGGATCAACATATAGATTACAATGTCATCACACACGTATCCAAATATCAAACAAACCCATCGTATAACACAAAAATAATGAAAAGAAAAGCTGTTAAAAAACTCATTACATATCATAAACATGGGATAAAAGAAAATATGGCAAATATTTACCATTGGTAATCGCCAAATTTTGCTGAAACAGTTACTTGTGGCTCTAAATCTTGCAAATCAGGAAATGTCGCCTGAAGAGAAGATTTCACTAAACCTGCAAGTTGCTGCTTCACACTTCCTGTTCTTTCTGCCATCTGTAGTTACATGAATAAAGAATAGGAAGATTAAAAAAAATTAATGTTTTTCTTTTGCAAGAAACCAACAACATTCCTAGTATATAGGAAACAGTACATGAGATTTCTCACCCTTGCATAGCAACAATTTCAGGATATTGCATAAACGCTTAAGAGTAAAATACATAGTAAATTCCAGCAAGTATCCAAAGACTTACTACTCTTCCCAGTGAGCTCGTGATATATTCTTACCAAGTACTGAGCTGAAATAATGGTTTGTTTGGTAATTAAGTTCATATGAGAGCGATACAAGAGGACTTGTTCTTCTGGAGGAAATCTGGTCATCTTCTCATAACTTGATATTGATTTCAAAAGGTGGACTATAATTAACCACTTTTGTAAACTATCAGTAGTAATTTGCTAAAACCCATCTGAATGGATTTGAATTTTTAAGTATAGTTACAGCTTCTACATAATTTAAAGATGCACTACATACATTAAATGATGATGGAGCTTGAAGAACTGAAGACGTGGATGCCTCTTCACCAGTCACAACAGAACTACTGTGCACTCTGGTTGAAACTAATCTCCTAGCACTTGCTCTCAAATAACCTGTCTAATTCCACAAAAACAAAATAGAAGTACTTAGAAATAATTAAGTATGGAAGCAGAAAACAAGAAATTGAATGGAGAATAATAGTAAACTCTGAGATTTAAGTACAACTTTTAAACACTCTTTGTATATCAAATTGTAACAGGAACTGCAACATCACAAAACCCAAAAGTAAACGACTTATCAGAAAGGATGTAGTTGAACAACTCTGAGAATAAACTAAAACGAAGAACAATGCCCCTTGTCAATTGAACGCATGCCATGCTGCAAGAGAAAGAGACAGGAGCCGGATAGAGCGCGGAAGAGAGATGGCAATGTATAGCTAAACCCTTGTCACGCCACGCCACGCTTGAGAGAGAGAGAGAGAGAGAGAGAGAGAGAGAGAGAGGTACCTGAGGTAAACGAGTACGGGAGAGAGGAGAGGGAAGACAAAGAGAGAAGGAAAGAGAATGCGTAGTTGCAACAGCTACAGCCGACATCTGATGCTCTATCTTCCCTCCCTTTTTATTACAGAGAGAGGTTTCCACTCACTTTTCCGTTCGTCTAGGGTTCTTCGTTTTTTTTTCATGAAGTCCTCGGAAATGTTGATAATATAATTACAAGACTTTAATTTACACTTGGTTTTTTAAACAAATATTTTTTGACATTCCAATTGCCACATTTTAATTGAAACTCGGTTTAGACACAAACACACAAAAAATGTGAAGTATTTTGGAATTTCCACGTTTTTTTTCCTTCAATTCTTAAAATCATCTTTGACCAAGTTGTATTTCAAATTATATGGTTAAGGTAGTTCTAAGCATATAAATTATGAGACACCGTGACTTTAAATCTACGTTATTCATAAAAATAAAAAAAATCTAGATTTAGATGCATAAAATTATGTGTATGATCAATGACGTGAATTCTGAAAATACAATGAGAGTGCAAAAAAATAAAAACATATAAATCTCCTGAAAAAATTATTATGAATGTGTATTGATATTATTAAGATATGATGTATTCTTAATTTGATAAATGTGATATATGTTTAGACTTCAATCAAAACAATTAAAACGAAATGAGTGATAATGATTTTTTTTTAACAATGACTAATTCATTTTTAAATTAACTCAAATTTAAATAGGAGCCACCAAATTTGATTGCCTCAGTGCATTCTTGGTTTTTTGGCAGTCGATCACTAAAGCAATTTACATGCATAATAAATCATTTAATATGCACACTTAATCATCTAACATGAATAAAATGTACTAAAGGATGATGCTAACAGTCTATCTTTAACCGTCTCCCACTTGCGTCTTCAGTTAGAAGACAAAAGCAACTAATGCTCTGCTCTATTTGCTCTGCTCTATTCGCTATGTCTTTATATTTAAATTTACAACAAAAGTGTTATGTCTGTCATGTCGCTCTCAAGTCTTTATATTACTGCAAGTTTTTATTTTTTTTTGCTGCAAGTTCTTATATTATAAATTTTGCAGTTATTTTTCAGCATATTTAAATATTAAGACTTGCATGCAACAATATATAGACTTAACTGTTCTAATATAAAGACTTGCAATTTTTGCATCCGCTCCAGTTTCGCTCTGCTCTGACTGTTATGTTTGCTTCTCTGCATGTTTTTATATTTAGGACTGAAGTCTTTATATTACTGCAAGTCTTGATTTTTTTTGCTGCAAGTATTTATATTATAAATTTTTCTAGCAGTTTTTCAACAAATTCAAATTTAAAGACTTGCAGATAACAATATATAAACTTTATTGTTTCAATATAAAGACTTCTAACAATTATGTTGCAAGTCTTTATATTAGAAATTTTGCATTAGTTTTGTTGCGAGTTTAAATATAAAGATTTTAAACCTAAATATAAAAACATGCAGTGAAACAGACAGAACGAACATAACAGAACATTAATTGTTTTTGTTTTGTAATGAAAAACATGTAAGATGAGACATTATATTTATTCTATTTTAAACAAAACTAAATTCATACCAGACCGATAACAAATTGCAATAGCATTTATGATGTTTTATTGATCTAGAGCATCTACTCCAAATTTGTCTTTCGATTGTTAAAAATAATCAATATAAAAAATTGTACAAAAATTAACAAGTTATGTTTCGCAACATAAATGAAGAGAGAGTTTTGATTAATGTTTACAGTGCAGTGCAGTGCATCGAGTACTAAATAAGTAAGAAATATGACGGCGGTCGGCGGCGTACCGCCATTTTTTTTAAGATTTTTTTATATTAGAAAAATAAAACAACATAATTATATTAACTTCAATTTTTTTGTTAAATAATATTATTTTACTGAAATTAAAATTATATAATAATAAGTATCATATATTTTTCTTAAATTTTTGTTGAAAGCATTATGATTTATATGAAATGAGAAAGGCATGAACAATAATGATGTAAAATTAATATTTTAATAGTTTATATGAATATTAATGACATGAAATTAATGGCATGACATTAATGACGTGAAATAAATGGAGTGAAATAAATGGCGTGCCTCATTAATGATGCGTCGTATGTCTGATAACATGGACACACATACAATACAAATTAAATAGCAAAATGACGTGTCCGGTGTCAGAAAAATTGAACACGCGACATTGAGCAAGTTTTATATATAGTATTGATGAAAAAATGATGTCTATTTTATGTAAATTCAATTAATCAATTAGTCTGAATAAAACTGAAATAATTTGTATCATTGTTGATACAATGTGAATACTAATTAATTATATCAAATTGGACATATTCATATGCATACTTATCTGAATTCTAAAACGACAAACAATATGAATAATTTAGTCTGAATAAATAAAGAAAATAATATGTATTTGTACTCTGATACAATGTAATTACTAACTAATTATGTCTAACTGCACAGATCTATATGCATACTTATCTGAAATATAAAACTATAAACAATATGGATACTAAAAAATAATTTATATGTGTTCTAAGCTATTACAATTAAACATTTAACATACATAAAAAAGTTATTGTTATCAGCAGGGGCGGATTCGAAATTTTCGCCGGGTTCAAAATTTACGATTTTTTTCAGAGGGGTTCGAAATGATGTTCAGGGGGGTCGAAATGATGTTCATTCTTAAAAAAATTTATCTTATATAGTTATTTGTACAAAAAAAATTCAAATACGTGGCCTCTTTTTTGAAAAAAAAAATTCAGGAGGGTTCAGTTGCTCCGCCACTAGCTATCAGTAACAAAAATAGAATAGCGGCAACGAAATAAAAGAAATCACAAATCAGTCACCAACGTTGCAGAACCGAAAAAAGGGAGCGGGACTTGTTGGGGTCCGAATCTTCTATCGCGCAATACGCAGTGGACGGTCCGGTTTTTTTGCTACGCGATACGACCAATTCAGATTTGATTCATGGATAAGTTTGATCAGCACGAATCTCAAAGCAGATCAAACAATTCAAAACTTTCCTGTATCGTGCGGCAAAAGATCTGAATTCGGTTTTTTATATTGATCTTGGTATCTAACTTGGTATTGTTGTAGCCTTTTCCAATTTAAGTATCACGCTTTTCACTAATGAAGAGCAACACTTACAATTTCAATTTGTGGTTTGTATAATTATTTGAGATATCTAATGAATGTATCATAAATGTTGCACTTACTTTAGAATTTTTCATATGATTAGAAGTAATTGACCATATCATAGCTTCTGTACATTGACAAATTACCTTGACCTCGCCTCATACAATATCAACATTTTAAAATTATATAAGAGTTGTAGAAAAATCCTTCTTTGTATGATATTTTTTTGATAATGCATGTTTCTTAGATACCACATTTGATATCAACTATTAATATCGATTTTATTATGCATCTTTAGTTGAGTTATCCTACACAATATTTGAGTTATTATGCATGTTATATCACAATTATTTCAGTACAAAAAAAATAACATGTATAACTATTTCAATACAAAAAATAACGTGCATAATAACTTCACTAAAAGTACATAATAAAATCAATAACATGTATAACTATTTCGGTACAAAAAATAACTTTTATACGTAATAACTCAAATAATGTGCAGGATAACTCAACTAAATGTGCATAATAAAATCGATATCAATAGTTTGTATCAAATACAGTGGCGAGAATAACCATCATTTCGAACCCCTGAAAAAAACTGTAAATCTTGAACTCCTGACGAGAATCCTGAATCCGCCCTGATCAAATATGATATCTACATTTCAGCTCCCTATTTTTTTTTGTCATGTGCATAGCTTTCAAACATTCATTCAGCTTCTTTTCGCAGTCAAATTATGTCGAAACTCGTTCTTTCTTTTGTAATTTTTTTTGCAGATACGACTTTAAAATTCTAAAAGTCGTATGCACATACTTGCCTTGGCCCTTGGCCGCTACGAAAAAATACAGGTGATTGGCCTCCAAGTTTGCTGCCACCTCTACACTAAATTCCAAAGTAGGAAGCTTCTTTACTTTTTAATCTCTGATAATGCCAGTTCCATGCTTGCGTAATTGCGTTGCTTCTATTTCCTGGTTATTAGAAATCAGCAATCAGAAAGCCCAAAGCCTGAGGTAGAAATATTTAGGAGAGCCCAAATCAGGCCCAGTAATGGTCACGGTCGGTACTGTGATCTGTGATTGTTGAATGGCTAAGAGCCTAAGATACGGAGAAAATAAATCATCTGCGCAACTTTTTTATTCGAATCGTTAAATCTACGTTTCAAATTAATAATATAAGAATTTATTTTTAGCGTTTGAGCATTGATTTTTAATTTGAAATTAATAATATAAGAATTTATTTTTAGCGTTCGAGCATTGACTTTTAATTCGACGATTCGGATCAAACTTTCCTCTCTCCGGAGGAAAAAAAATTCGCATAGATACAGTTTGGAGATGCAGGTCGAGGGAGCCCACTTTCCTCTATTTTAAAATCTCCTTATTTTACAAATCGTCGTCGTTTCTCTACGCTCCTCCGTAGGAAAAACTGAAAAATCATGGTTGTGGTGCTTTCTACTCTGTAGCACTATCTCCTTTCGAACTGAAAAAACATGGTTTCTCTGTGATCGTGATTGTCACAATTGCCTAAATTGAAACTAGCAGTCACACTTGAGAAGAAGGAATAAGAGAATAGTGCAGACCGTATAAGGGGTTGTGCAGTCCGTAACAATGGGCTCAACCAGGAAATGAGTGTCACAAATCGTAGTATTGAGATGTATTGCTGTGAGTTACGGGTAGGAAGAGTAGGTTTACGGACCGTAAGCATTATTGAAAATGTATACAATATAATTAATAGCCTACTACACTAAATGTTTTATGTCTCTACAATTTATAAATGGTAACATTTCAAGAAAGTACTATAATGCATGTTAGTCTATTGCATGAAGTGTTTTTGATATGAGTATTTTATTTATCAGTGGTAACATTTCAAGAAAAACGACAAAACATCTTAGACTACTACGAAAAATATGTATGAGTCATAATCATTTATGAAATCATCATAAAGCAGATTATCATAATACTCGAAGTGTTTCATGTCTGAGTACTTCACTTATGAATGATAACTTTTCAAGAAAACACTACAATGCATCTTAGCCAACTTTCAGAAGTATTTCTGATCCGAGTACTTCATTTATTGGTGGTAACCTTTCAAGAAAACATCACAAAACATCTTAGCCTACTATGAGACATGTTTCATCTTCAAGTACTTGATTTAAGGTGACAATCTTTCACTAAAATACCACTAAGCATCATAGCCTACTATGCTAGGTGTTTCGTGGCCGAGTACATTTATGAGTGGTAACCTTTCAAGAAAACACCACAATCCATCTTAGCCAACTTTCAGAAGTGTTTTTTTATCCGAGTACTTCATTTATTAATGGTAATATTTCAAAAAAACATCACAAAGTATATTAGTGTACTACGAGATGTGTTTCATCTTCAAGTACTTCATTTAAGGGTGATAACCTTTCAATAAAACCCCACAAAGAATCATAGCCTATTATGCTAGTTGTTTCGTGGCTGAGTACATTTATAGGTGATAACCTTCCAAAAAAACACTACAATGCATCTTAGCCTACTATGAGAAATGTTTTATCTTCGAGTATTTCATTTAAGGGTGGTAACTTTCAAAAATACCACAAAGAAGCATAGAATACAACTCTAAGTGTTTCATGTCCGAGTACTTCTTTTATGGGTGGTAATCTTTCAAGAAAACACTAGAAATCATTTCAGTCTACTACGAGAAGTGATTCATATTTTGATTACTTCATTTAAAGTTGTAACCTTTCAAGAAAACATCACAAAACAACATAGTCTACTACACCAAGTGTTTCTTGTATGAGATCTACATGAATGGGTGGTAACCTTGTAGAACCTAGGGGCCTAGGTGCTTAACTAATTTTTGATTGGTTCAAGAAAATAAAGACCTAATTATAATTTAACAAATTATGGCAAAACACACAATCAAGCACTAAACAAGCAATTCAATTCACCTATCAATTTCTAGCAATTCAATACAACTCAATTCAATTCACAATTAACAAATCAAGCAATTAAACTAATTGAATTGAACAAAAGTAAATAGAGATAAGGAAAGAGAAATGGCTCAATCAAGTGTTGACAGAGTTCGGCTTGAACTACGGCCACACCTATGTCTCCGGGTCCCCGGTGCTCCCGCTTCTTGCGGTAACAAGCTCGGTCCGCTCCACTAAACAAAAACTTGCTTGTTTAATGTACAACTTCGGAATTAGCGCTCTCTTACACACACCGGTGGGGCCGCCAATCCTAACACATCGCCGAACTCTATCTCGCTTACACACGCCGGTGGATAATCGAGCCGACTATCTTGAGCTCACTTACACACACCAGTGGAGCTCAAGACTACACACACTCACAATAAAATTGACAATTTGCTAATTGGATGAAAAACAAAGAAAACCACTCAAACAAACTAACTCTTTATGATCCCTAGATTAGATTTAGCTAATTAAATTTGGGATTAAGAGCAAAAATTTGGCTATAGGAATTAAGATCAAGGTTGTTGGTAATGGTGTTGATTAAATAGAATAGTTCAACAGTTTCAATTGTTGGAGAAGAAATGTTTATATAGGGTTTAATCCTAGCCAAAAGCATTTCTGCGAAATATAGGGTTATAACGCTATTTCATGTGTAATTCATAGCATTATAACGTTATCTTGGGCAAGGACAAATAATTTGATCGTTGGATTTTGATCGTACAACTTTTATATAGCATTATAACGTTATCTTATGCATTAATTATACCGTTATAACGCTAAGTCAGGTCAGGACCACAAATTTGACAGTTGGAAACTTTTTCTAGCATTATAACGCCAAAAATAGTGTTATAACGCTATGCCAAATTGATGCAAAAAAATTCTAGGACTTAGCCAAATTTTGGCTCAACTTCACTCTGGCGTTAGAACGCCAAGTCCTATGGAAATTGATGTTTGTTAATTTTGCTATTAATCCAAATAATGTTTTTGATCAAATAAAATTCATGCTGTTGTTCTTTGATAATATTTAAGATGTATTCTTGATATCTTGATATTTTATTTGTCCATTTTATATTTTTAAAATCATTTTGAAAATTTAGCCTTCTAGTGTTATAACACCTATTCTTGCATTATAATGCCATCTTGTTCTTGTGTGGTTTCGGCCAGTTTGGTTGGTATTTTCTTGCTCTTTTCAATTCCAAATTTAAATAAAGTAAGATCTAATTAACCCAAGCAAGTCTTTATCTTGATCTTGATGTTTAATCTTGTTTTTAGGTCATCCTTAATCATCTCTTGTGTTTCTTTGTGCATTTGCTTAAATGCCCTACAATTAATCTCAAAAAACAAGAAATGATAAAATTCAAATAGTTTTGCAAATCAACAAACTCAAGAAAAGCTTGAGCCAACAAACCTTTCAAGAAAATACTACAATGCATCTTAGCCTATTACATGAAGTGTTTTTTTGTTAGAATAGGGGTCCTAAGATCAAGTGCTAGTGCGAAAATATTTTTAACAATTATAATTCAATTTTTAGACCTTATCACCTAGCTAAAATCACAAGTAAACAAGTACTAAAAATAATTGAGCAAATTAAAATAACAAGGTGCAAGTATAGTAAAGATAGAGAGAGAGCAAAGAGCAAAGAGCAAAGAGCGAGAGAACACAAGAACACGTGATGTAACGTAGTTCATCCTACAAACAAACTACGCCTACGTCCACGAGACTCCCGAAACTAAAACTTCCTTCCGAGATCGAATCCACTAAACAATAAGAGTTTTTACAATTGCGAAATCTATCTTTGGTTTCTTCTCACATAAGCAAACTAACCTTAGATTTCAAACCTATGCAAGAAGCTACACCACTCTACAAGGTAAAAGATCTGATTGACAGCACAATCAAGGACGATGATGCACTACTTGACAACACAATATTGCACACCAAAAGGCTAACACAGTTAGCAAACAAGCATTCTCGAATCGACAATTATGTACTTGAAAGCTTAGGGATGGGTTAGATTATCTTCTTGGTTCGTATCCCAAGGTATATATTCGCTGGCCACTTTTTGAAGTCTTACAGTCTTGAAAATTTATTCTTGCGTTACAGAACATGGAATCCGTTACAGAACTCATTGTAACGAGTTGACAACTTTCTAGTTTTGCCCTTCTCTACTTGATTCACTAACTTTTGGGCCCATCTGAGCAGGAACTCGTTGTGACAGGTTGGGAACCTATTATAATGGGTTAGGGACCCGTTGTGACGGGTTAGTGATGCGTTATGGCAATGCAAGCCTATGAAAAATCCTCTGTCATCAGCACTTCTCCTCTCTAATCTGTTACAACGGATTGAGAACCCATCACAAAGGGTTGTCCATGCTTTATGGTAATGTATGGCTCTGAAAACGCCCAAATGACTTGCTCTTGATGTCTTCGTGATTGTCTTGACTTGTACATGCATGTTTGAGCCTTTGCATCATCAATATGTACTTGTATAAACCTACAACTCACCAAAACTCAATTGTGCAAGGTTAGTACTGATTTATTTTGCAAATTATCAAACAAGAGATGAATTTAATCCAATAAACTCTCCCTTCTGGCAATTTGCAAAATCATATGTGTGTGCATATAATATAATGCACATCACTACATTTCTTTCCCTTTTTGCAAAGTGTGGCAAAATGACTCAATTCAAATACTCTCCCTGAATTTTAACATGTATATTTAATGTCAAGTCAATATATAAATTGCTCCCCCTTAATGTTATAAGTTTTACAATTTTAGCACAAGTTTCATTTTCAATTTAAGTTTGCAATTTCAAGAATAGAAATGAGCAATATAAAGGAATATAATCAAAAGACATATCAAGAAAATGCAATCAAATATATCAATATCTAAAGCAAATGCATACAAACTTCATTATGAGCACAAAATACAAAACAAGTCTTAACAAAGCATAGCAAATTAAAAATTACAACTTAAAAAGTTCTAAAAACTACAAGATGTTGCGCTCTCACTCACATAGTCTAAATGTTATCACCTCATGTAAGGGATCCCAAAACTTGTGTATCTCAATACAAGATGTACGATATTGTTCTTCAAAAGCATTGGTCTCATCCAACTGTTCATCAAACCCTTTATAATACTCCATCTTGTGCAACGTAAGATCATGCAATTGATAGAAAAGTTATTGCACACTCTTCAATGTGAATCTTGTAGATTGAGGGGTCTTGAAAAAGTACCGGCTTGTTGTTGTGATTGTGATTGATGTTGAGGTTGAGGTTCGGAAACCATATTCTCCATTGGTTCCGGTCTTGGAGGACTAGATGGAGGATGAGATGAACTTACTTCTTTTCTCATTCTTCTTTTTGGCACTTGGTTGTTCATTGCAGCATCAAAGCACTCATCCGGATTATCCCATTGGTTTGGTTTCGCATTGGATACTAGAATCCATTGGTTTATCTTGTGCTTTTTACTTGACTCTCAAAAGCGCCCTTCTTTGACCCATTCAATTGAATCTAGTATATCAACAAGGTTGTCGGGTTTAAAGGCCGATTGATTATTTCTTGGAATTCTTAGGCTGGCTTGGGTAATGATTTCATATGGTTCAAGATAATGTATGTGATTTGAACAACTTTATCAAAGCAAATCAAATGTCGAAGCAAGTACATGACATTCATCTCCAAATTTGTCTTGATCTTACTCTTAGGAGTTAGGATGTTATTAATGAAAAGAAAACCCAATCGATATATGGTTGGGAGACGGGTAACGGTAAGTTTTTCTTGTGGACTATGTGCTCCAAACCAACTTTTGTAATCATAGTGATCGACATCGATTAGCCAAACTTTGAATGGATACATCTCTTCCCCAACATTTGAAATACCAAAGGCTTCACATAATATATTTATGGTTATGGGTATTTCTTGGTCATAAACATAAGTAGTAACACTCCATGGTTGGCTTGTAGGTTTCATATTGGTATATATGACCCGAATCGGCAACTTTTGATACATAAGGTCACATTCTATAATTAGTTGTCATTGCCAAAATGCAATGTAGTCTTGGATAATTATCCAAGATTGACCGACAGATTTGTTTTCATAATTAGTTTTGAAGTAATAAGGTTTTGACATCTTACGATTTTGATATTTGTTTTAAAAGGTGTTGAAATTCCAGATATTTCATAAGCCATGAACTAACTTGACATCTAAATATCCCTACTAGTTTTTGTGCAAATTTCTTTTCAATATTAATGGGATAAGCTTGACATTTGTCAAAGTTAACCTTCATGTCTGTTAGAGTCTCAAAACCCATAAATACTTATTTGACTACTTGTATTATGTCTTCATTAGCCTCACACATTAATAATTGTGTCATCTGCATAGTGAAAGTTAGTCAATTAACCAAATTGACCAAATTATTATCTATGGCTTTTTAACCATATTATTGAAAGCATCTGCCACCAAATTGAAGAGAACAAAAGACGATTGATCTCCTTGTTTCAGTCCTCTATTAACCTCAAAGTAATTAGACTTTTTACCATTTATATTAATACAAACTTCACTTAATCTATCATAATATATAATTATATTACATATTTGCTCACAAAAAATTCCTAACAATTGCTTCTTATGTTATTCATGTCGTCGATTTGGCCGGGTTTGATTCAGCTGTGCATACTCTGGTTCTGTGTACCAGTTCTCACTGGCACTGCAGGCTTGGGTGCTGCTTGAGTCGGTCCATAGGCAAACTGAGTCCTCATAGTTGAGGTACCTGGCAATAAATGGTTGGTGGGTCCAGTTTGTTTTGATCCGGCCACCCTGGCAGGCCCACTCGTCAGCGTTCCAGCTGCTCGAGTACACTGTCATCGCTCTTGTTTTAGGAAATGGAATGCCTTTGTCTTCATTATTTCTATATACTTCCAGTTAGAAAAACAAATGCCACAATTAAAACAAGATGTATTACGATATTATAATTAATACTGACAAAGTAAGTAGTGACGACAGCTGCAGCGTCATCAGGAACTAGTTTAATTCACATGTTGATGTATCCAAAGAGAAATTGTTTGGTGCCTTTAACGGAAGCTCCTGAAAGAAAAACACTAGTAATATAAGCTTGCATAAATTTGATTTATCATGTTTGTAATGTTTGCAAAAATGCCATCACAAATTATTTGACAAACTAAGAAGAGTAGAGACATAATTAAGCTAACTTTTATTAGAATAAAATCTGTGTAGTTTCTCAAATTTGCCATACCTGACCACTGGTTAAGTGTAAGCGTGAGGCTATCACCATTGATCTGGCAGTTGTCTTTGCCGCAGACGCAATAAGTTTCAGCGTCAAATGTTGCCTGAACCAGAACTTGCTCCATCACAACCAGTGAAACAAATGCAAAAATGAATACCTTGAATTTCCATTGTTGAAGAAATTTGGAACTATTTGGGTTGATTATTTTGACAATACCATGTAGGAGAGTGATTCCATATCTGCTGTTATTCCAAAGAGATAACAGATCCTGTTATTTCATATCGACGGTGCATATTTGATCATGCAGATAAATTTTTTATAATGATGCAGATTTCGTGCATCACATTAGCGTGTGTCGTAGGAGAAGATAAGCCTTATATATAATCGAGTTGCTGAGGAACCAGCTGTACTTCTTAAACTTTCTTATTTTTGTTTCGTTTTATATATAAAAATTAATTCAGTCCTACTTTGACGAATTTAATTCTGAAATTTTTGAGTCGGTGCCCACTATGCTTGTAGAGTGTGTTGTGTGTGGCATTCAACGTTGCATCTTGACCAATAATTAAATAGTTAAAAGTTGAAGACATGCTGATATAGATATTTAATTTTCATGTCATTAGTTTGTTCCCTTGCTTAATCTTTAATTTATTTCCATGCAATTAATGTAGGTACCTTGGTTTTATATATGTCATGTAAAGTCATGCAAGCACACCAGCAAAATTCCCTCCTTGTCCTATATATATGCTAAATTGCTAACATATCCTTCTTTTTTTGGAACTGGAATAATAGTTCACTGAAACAATTATATAACACAAGAACGAACTAATTTTTTAAAACATAACTCTGTATGCAACAATTCGAGATTATTTTGGAAGATTTGGAAGAATTGTTCAAATTGAAGATTATTGTTTATTACTTCATTTCATATTGCAATTGAACACAAAAGGAATTAAATACTGGGGCACTCTACTTGCTGCATGTATTTGGATCATGTGAACTGAACAAATGAAGTGATTTTCAATAATGCCAGTATTAAAAATAATAACAGTTTATTTTGAAAATTTTGAAGTTCATTTTATTCTTGGATACGAGTTCATTGTAAAGTGAATTACTTGTTTCAATCAGAAAATTCTAACATTGTTTCAGCTGATGAGCCAATTCATCCCTCAACTGATCTAGTGGAGATCAGAGAGAGAAGAGAAATTGAAGAGGATGAAAACCTCTTGGGAAGTTCATAGAAGATGGATGCAAATTTGAACTAAGTTAGAAGCTAAGGCAGGCTTTTGAAGAAACTAATTATATCATTTTGTTTAGTTTAGTTGTATTAAAAACTGGTTATGTGTTAGCGTTAAGTAGCTCTTTTGATTGCTATACATGGTTGATTGGTTGAACTTAGTCACCATACTGTAGCATTTGTTTCTTTAAACTCTATTGCCTTAAACCTATAAGTATGTGTTTTATATGCTATGAAGGCATTATGTCTTTAATGTTGTTTTCGTTTATAATATTGGAAGCTGGTGTCTCCTATGAAGATTTACTTTTTTTTTCAAATATATATATATATATATATATATATAGAAAGCTACGTTATTATGCTTCATGAAGCCATGATGTGTTTTGTCTTTACATTTAAATTTAAATTTCAAAATTCAAATTGTCGATTTAAACCGTCTAACGTGATCTTCATATGAAATCTCACTAGAGATCAAATTTTACATTTTTTTGAATTTTTTCATTATTTTTATAGAAGTGGAAAATAGATCATATTGAATGATCCAGAAATCATTACATTAAAAAAAATTCTCACATCTCTAAAAATAGTGAAAAAATTTAAAAAATATAAAATTTGATCTATAGTGAGATCTAAATATGGAGAATACATTGAACGGTTTGAATCGATAACTTGGATTTAAAATTTTAAAACTTGAAGTGAGGCCAAAACTTGAAGTCATATTTCATGAAACATAATAACACAATTATATATATTACATATATTAAAGAATTAGATTTTTATGGACAAAAATCTTAATTAATTTTTCCTTTTTGAAAAAATGTGGTTCATAACGGTTCCCCAACAAATTTCATCATTGATTTTTCTTATCAATTCGCATTGCACGTAGAAATGTAATAGACATAATGTTGTCACGATCGATTAAGCAATAACCGATGAGGTCTGAATGGTTGAGACTAAAAAAATAATTTATATTTTTTGAGAAAAAAAAAGTAAACAACAATAAAATAATAATTTACAGCTCACTGAATTCCATTATATGATAACTGGTTTTGGAAACCCCTGTAATTAAAGTACCATTTTAGTTTTGGTCAAACCCTTGCTCCAAAAAACAATTAAAATTATTTGGTCTAGATATACCTGCAAATTATATAAATATAAATTTTTTTTTGGTTTTTGTTTGGCTAAAAAAATATGGGATCATGGTGAGCCACTACAAACTATTTTGGGACATACTTTTATTGACAGTCCACCGACATATTTGATTTAGAGTCAGTTTGAAAACTTGCACACATTTTATCGAGTTTCTATTAAAAATTGAGATTTCTTTTTATAAAATTGTGCCGAAATCGAAATTTAAAAAGTTAGAATCCACATTCTGAGAGCATCTCCATTCCTTAAATTCTTGGAGTTTCTAATCTGACGTGGCAGTTTCTAAATTAGTTTCAGGGATGTAAATGAATTTCTTATTTAGAAATTTTGTTTAAGGGTTTCTTATTTAGCAACTATGGTTTAGAGTTTATAAACTCTGACGTGACATAATCATTGGCTAAAATTGATTTGTCTCCCATGGTATTTATAATATTTGCTGACGTGGCGATTTATAAACTCTAATTTTTCAGTTTTAGAGATGAAGAGTTTAGAAACTAAAAATAATTAAATTTTTAAAATTGATGTGGCAATACTTTATAAACTTCAAAAGTTTCAGAGATGGAGATGCTCTGAGTACCGCGCGTCTAAATACATGTATACTTTCCAAAAATATATTATATTTTTCTCTCATACCCAATATATTTAAAGAATTTTGTACTTTTTGTCTCATAAACTATATAATCTTGTTGTCGTCGTCGTCGTCATGATACTATCTAGTGGCGGATTCAGAAGTCCAATTAAGTCCGAACACAATTAAACTCGGGCACTGAGTTTGAGATCAAGCTCGGACACAAATACACTAATACATCAAATTTAATAATATTTTTCTTATTTTTCTACACATGTTTTGGTACATATTCGTAATTAAATGTAATTAATATGATTTTGTTGTAAGCTCATTCCACTAACTAATATTAGAGAAAAATATATCTACTCTATAGATAAATACACCGGATACTCCTAATCAAACTGAACTGCATGATCGTATGATGTGAATTTTGATGTATCTGAACGGTTCTATTTATAAAGTACCCAAAAATGTTCCCTTAATATTATTATTTTGTCAGTTGTAAAATTATAAGTTATAATGTAACAATTAATCAACACTTACGCTACCAAACCTGAACTCATAGGATGTAGTGGGCATCAACTAAACTTTTGAAATTCCATTTGGTCAAAAAGTAAAACCATATATCATAATCAATTAATCCTTCTAATTAAACTAGGGAAACAAATTATTAATTAAATTAAATAATATCAGAAGGCTTGTTCTTCGATATATGTCCCTATATATATAATTCTTGTTGTATCTCTAAGACATCAGAAAAATGTACCAGAAACATACAACAACTACTACAATTTCAGCAATGGCGATTGCTCGTGTTTTCCTATATGTACTTATTTCATTGGTTGTGATGGAGCAAGCTCTGGTTCAGGCTACATTTGATGCTGACACTTATTGCGTCTGGGGCAAAGACAACTGCCAGATCAATGGTGATAGCCTCACGCTTACACTTAACCAGTGGTCAGGTATGGCAAATTTGAGAAACTACACAGATTTTATTCTAATAAAAGTTAGCTTAGTTATGTCTCAATTCTTCTTAATTTGTCAAATAATTTCTGATGGCGTTTTTTACAAACATTAACAACATGATAAATCAAATTTATGCAAGCTTATATTACTACTGGTGTTATTTTTGTTCAGGAGCTTCGGTGAAAGGCACGAAACAGTTTCTCTTTGGATACATCAACATGCGAATTAAACTAGTTCCTGATGACGCTGCAGCTGTCGTCACTACTTACTTTGTCAGTATTATAATATCGAAATACATCTTGTTTTAATTGTGGCATTATTTTTTCTAACTGGTAGGACATGTCATTTGTAGTTATCTTCGCCGGCTGAATCAAATGAAGCTGACACACATGATGAGATTGATTTTGAATTTCTCGGTAATGTTACCGGCGAACCCTACACTATCCATACAAACATCTTTGTAAATGGAGTTGGAAATAGGGAGGAACAGTTCAAGCCCTGGTTCGACCCGACTTCCGATTACCACAGCTACACCATCTTCTGGAGTCCTTACATTGTTAAGTAAGTGCGGTTACAACAATCTGGATACATATTGATTAGCACCACATCCTTAATTATTTAAAATCTAAACAAATAAGAAATCACATTACTAAAGATCAGCTCAGAATGGGTTAGAAGCCTATAATATATCAAAGTTGTAAAGTTGCATGTGTCTGGTACAGTTCTCCTAGCAGACATATATTACACCAGTTAGTATTCCTGATTTAATTACCACATTTTCTAGGCCTATGAATTTACAAAAAAAGAAAATTCCAATTACACAGGTGGTCAATTGATGATGTCGTTCTCAGAGTATATAGAAATAATGAAGACAAAGGCATTCCGTTTCCTAAAACAAGAGCGATGACAGTGTACTCGAGCATCTGGAACGCTGACGACTGGGCTTGCCAGGGTGGCCGGGTCAAAACAAACTGGACCCACCAACCATTTATTGCCAGGTACCTCAAATATGAGGACTCAGTTTGCCTATGGACCGACGCAAGCAGCACCCAAGCCTGCAGTGCCAGTGAGAACTGGTACACAGCACCGGAGTACGCACAGCTGAGTCAAACCCAAATCGACGACATGAATAACATAAGAAGCAATTATATGATCTACGACTACTGCTCGGACTATAAGAGGTACAATGGCGCCATGCCTCAAGAGTGCTCCCTTTCTCATTTCTGAGAAAGCATGGTACCATATAAGCATATCACCATTATGCATAATGATCTCCATGATGAATTTCTCTTCGGTATTTGTTTATATTTCTAATGTATATGTTTCAGTTTTGCCCGTATATATTTATCAGTTCTTTTGCTCTATTTTCTGCCCTTATTTTTAGGGCAAGGTACTTTTTGTTATATACATGTGTGTTTCAATTTTTTTATTTTTGAGAGGAATAATAATATGAAGCATTGAGTATTTTTTTTGTCTTCCCTTTGGTTTGATCAGTAGCAAGGGAAGAAAACAATTCCCTGGTCGCATGACAGGAACTATACCGGAGATGCATGGCCTGTAGGGGTGTCAATGCACCAACAAGTTACGTTGTTACGTTTCATTTCGTTTGAACGAAACATGCAACACAATGGTTTTTGTTACGTTTCAGAAACAAAACGTGTAACGCAAACAAAATTTATTTTGTTCCTGTGTAATTTTCGATAAGTTTGACGTTTCGTTAGCACGAAACGTGCAGTGCAATTTTTTTTGTTACGTGAACCAACAAAACGTTCGATGTGGCGACACAGTTTTGTGCACGTTTCCACGTTTGACACACCTAGTGGCCTGCATATTTCAGATTTCTTCCTAATTTTCAAGTCATATTAATATTTTATTCGGAATATTTGTAAAGAAATAAGAAATATTAGAATTCAAATTTAATCATCCAATGGACCAATAGGCTGGGAGAAATTTGGTCCTAAAAGAACCCAAATGCATTAAATTCACAAATCACAACATAGGAAATATTGCCATATTGGGCTATCACAGAACCCATATTTGACCAACTTGGGCACCCCATTTACAGGCACAAAAGATGATATAAATAACATTTATGCCTGATAAACTAACCAAAGAAAACACGGTTTATAAAATAAAAGATTTGAAAATTAGAAGTCTGTGAAATCCGCGAGATATCATGTATAAGTCAAGTGGAGCATAATGACACAAGAGACAAGTAAAATAGCCTCAAAGAAACTCCTGTTATAATAACGCAAGTCAAACCCGTCACAACTGATCCCTATGGCATCACAATGGGTTTTTGAGAGAAGGACCCACAAGTCATGTGTGCCGAAGAAGAAAAACAGAGGGTTGCGTTACAGTAATGCATGGACAATCCGTCACAACGAATACCCAATCTATCATAATGGATTCCTCACCCATTGAAATGAGTTCCTGAAGAACTGGGCTTAGAAGTATGATAGAGGAGCATTCAAGGGAAAAGTTGGAAAGGTGCCAACCCGTTACAACATGTTCTGTAACGGGTTATTGGAATTCTATAATGAAAGAGCCTATGTTTCAAGATTTCAAGATTCAAGATGCGTTATGCCTATATATACTTGGGACCTTCGTTTCAGAAGATTAAGAAATCTATCCTCAAGTTACAAGCACACAAAGAGCACCTGAAATAGCACAAAAGTCTTCTCCTACAAGCATCCAAACCTGAGAGAGAGTTTAGGATAACTATTGTCTAATTATTGATTCGTGATGACGTTTGTTACTACATTGTTTGGTGATCCACATTGTGTTCAAGTGGATCATCCTTAGCTCTGTATCGTGTTGTTGATCGTAGCGCTTTCAGTTACCTTGCAAGCTTACTGTTGTCCATTGCAAGGGTTTTGGAGCCTTATGGATAGGCTCCCTTTTTGTAAAATACTTGTGATTTAGTGTATCGGTCCAGGAGCGGTTTTTGAATCTGATGGTCTCGTGGAGTAGGCCTAATTCGTTTTGTAGGCCGAACCACATTATATTGTGTGTTTCTTTACTCTCTTTCTCTTACTCTTTACTATTGTTAGCTCAAACAAGCTCTTATATTTGTTGATTTGCAAAACGATGTTGAATTTTACAAAGCTTTGTCTTTTGAGAAATTGCGTAGGAAATTTTCAAGAGGAGTTTTGAGGCTTCAAACAATCTCCGATGGGCCTAAAAGTGATCCAGTACAAGCTAGTTCTGTATCGACTGTAGATTTCGTCGTGAGCTTTCCAATGCCACGAAGAACGTTGAAATCGGATTTACGAGTCAAAAGTTATGGTCGTTGAAGATGAAAACAATCAAGCATGAAGATCAAGATCAAAATGAAGACATGCTTAGGTTATTTAGATTTTAGTTTATTTAAATTTGGGTACAAAGAGTAAGGAAATTTAAACCAAACAGGGTATAGCATTATAACGCTAAACTTGGCATTATAACGCTAAACGTCCAAAATGATAATTTTTGGCCAAAAACCTACATCGGAACACGATAACGTTATAACGCTATATATGGCGTTATAACGCTAAAAATGCTGAAAGTTCAAACTGAATTTTAAAAAAGAAATTGAATCAATAAAATTTCAAAACATCAAGAATATGTCTTAGATATATTTTAAGTTTAGCAATATAAACTTTATTTAATCAAAAACATCATTGAACTCAATTGCAAAATCATTCACACAAATTTCCAGAGAGGTTAGCGTTATAACGCTATATGTAGCGTTATAACGCCAAGGTAAGTTAAGGTGCCAAAAACTGACTAAGTACTGAAATTTCTGTAGGAATTTGGTATGCGTTATAACGTTAACTTTGGCGTTATAATGCCAGACAAATCCCAACGGTTAAATTTCTTGTCCTGGCACTAGATAGCGTTATAACACTATGTTTTGTACATAGCTTAGCGTTATAACGTTACAAGAAAATTGGTTCCAACGGTCATAATTTTTGTCCATATTCAAGATAGCGTTAAAACACTATCTTTTCTATAGAAGATAGCGTTATAACGTTATCTGGCGCAAAGGTGCTTTTGGCCAGCATTGAGCCCTATATAAACCTTTCTCCCTCAACCATTCAGTTTAGTTGTTCTATTCTATTCAATCAACACCATTACCAGCAACCTTGAGCTTTATACTTATAGCCATATTCTTGTTCTTAATTCCAAGTTTAATTAGCTAAATCTAATCTAGGGATTATAGAGAGTTGTTTGTTTTAGTGATTTTCTAGCTAAACCTTTTCATTTGGAAATTGTCAAATTGATTGTGAGTGTGTGTGTTGCCTTGAGCTCCACCGGAGTGTGTAAGTGAGTTCAAGGAAGTCGGCTCGATTCTTCACCGGTGTGTGTAAGAGAGATAGAGTCCAGCGTCGGGTTAGGGTTGGCGGCTCCACCGGTGTGTGTAAGAGAGCCCCAATTCCGAAGTTGTAGCGCTAAGCAAGCAATTATTGTTTAGTGTAGCGGACCGGGCTTGTTGCCGTAAGAAGCGGGGGCACCGGGGACCCGGAGAGTAGGCATGGCCGTTTGTGCAAGCCGAACTCCATCAACACGCGATTGAGCATTTCTTTCTCTTTTCTCTATTTACATTTATCTCAATTCATTTAGTTTAAATTGCTTGAATTGTTTGTGAATTGAATTGAGTTGTGCTTGAATTGCTTAATTAGAGAATTAATTAGAATTGCTTGTTGAATTGCATAAATTGAATTGATTGCCATAGTTTGTGAAATTTGCAATTAGGTCCCTATTTGATTGAATCGAGCAAAAATTAAATTTAGTACCTAGGCCTTTATGTTCTACAACTATCTCTTGCATTGCTGATCACTTTGCCTATCAAATTAAATTACCCCAAAATTAAAATTACTAGATAATTAAGATCAAAAGTAAATATTGTTATTGTCAATATGCTTCCACCTCATATTCGTAGTCTTTAAAAATTACTATAGATACTGGCTCGATGGCTCAAAAAAAGAGGACGAAGATTCATGATCATAAGATTAGCCACTTTTAATACTTATATATTTTCTCTCTTTCATTTTGAACTTCGAAGTAGGAGTGTAAGTCAAACCCGACTAACCCGATTAACCCGACCAACTCAATCCAAAAAAATACGGATTTCGATTTTTTATGGTTGGTTACGATTTTTATTTTGTCGAACCCGACATCAAATATGTGGTACGAATTGTAAAATAAAACGTGGGTGAAATCCGACCCGACCTTTTATATTTAATTAGACAATTATACTGCAAGTAATAAAGTTTTTATCGGTTTTCATGACAAACTTACATGTATATTTTTTATCAAACTTCTTAATTTTAATTTTTAGTACGAACTGACGTCAATGTGTTATTTAAATTATTTTCAATTGTTACTTCTACTTTTGTATCATTAAAAAAATTATGTGAAATATTGAAGTTTGTGAAACTCACGAAACTCGCAAAATCTGACCGCCTAAATAAAATATGAATTGGATGCTTTTATTTTTGATTGGTTGGATACGGATTGAAAACACTACAATTCAAATGACATCTAACGAGTTGAAAATCTATACGAAATCCGACCAACCCGACCCATTTACACCCCTACTTCGAAGTTGTCCGCAGATCAGAAGTGAAATAAAAAATCTAACAAATTTTTTTTAATTGTTTCTCTATAATACAACCTAAGAATATCAAACCTACAAAATGAAATTTATGCCCACAGATTTATATTTATAAATCCATCCAGTCCCTATTTTTATGCCCATGGTTTAAAAAAAAAATAGAAATGAATAATGTCTCCCACATTATACCGATATAGTTTTACAAAATTCATACACAATTACAAACTTACATGGGCCCACCGAACATAGGCGTGAGAGAATTTAAAGAGACTTTATATGGAGTGGCGTATTGTTTACCCTTTAAATTCTGTGTTCTAGTAAAGCAATTCTTTTTCAGAACTGTATCTCTTCACAATTAAATTGAGATGTACTGATAATTATCTGAATACAATGTCTTTCTCGCACTCCACCTCTAAGTTTAACTCAAATCATACCATCTCCAAATTGGATTGAGATTTTTTATTTTTTTTTTAATCTGAACCGTTAATTTATAATGAATGAATCATATCAATATCAAAAAGTCCTCCTGAATTCTTTTTATGACGATCCGTCGATCCGTTTTTAATCTGACGATTCATAAATAAATAATAAGACCCTCCTTTTCTCATGAAATAATAGCAGATTCGGACCCCTCCAAATTGGTTGTCCAAATTGAGCGATTCACAAAGGAAACTTTTTTAACACTAAATATACGATAAATAAATTTCCTCATTTGTAATCCTCCTATAAAATCTCACCTCGTTTCTCCCTGCAGAAGAAAAAGATAAATCTCTTTCTCCCTCTTTTCTCTCTATTAGTCAAATTCCCCAAATAACATCACCATCACAATACAAAATGAGCATTCTCTAATTAAGTTATTTCGAGGGACCCGATTAGAAAACCATTAAACAATAGTAAAGAAAGAAGGGTTTAAGAGTCAAGGATGGTGAACTTCCAGTCAAACCTAAACCCCTCGGCGGAGGCGTTTGTTCCCCCGCCTCGCCGCCGTCTCTCCGCCTCCGCGCCGGAGTTCTATCCCTCCGGCTATGTCCTCCGTGCGGTTGCATCCAACAATGCTCAAGCTTCGCGACCTCGTTATCAGCCCGACTCTAGTCGTCGTGCGGTACGTTCGAAGTAACCCTATTGCATTTGTTTCCAGTATTAGAAGAAATTCTACTCAATTCTCCTTTTCTCGAATTTTGCTTTGATGATTTGTATATTTTTGTAATCTAAAAATTAGGGAAGCGAAAGCTATATTAGAAAGGATAGACGTGCAGAGAAAGAAGCTAAACTCAAGAGAACAGTTTACGTCGGCGATATCGACCCTCGTGTAAGTGATCTGATTAGCCTTTCCTTTTAATTTCTTATATGCACCGGAAAATATCAAATTACATGTATTTTCTTATGTTCCCTGGAACATGCAAATAATTTGATGAAGTTTTTGTTCCTCTGTTAATAGTTAATACAATATAGAGTCGTTATATTGAAGAAGGGATTATTCAATTTTCCCACTTTTACTATCAAGGGAATTTAAGATAAAACTCAGTTTCTGTTTTTTTTTCCTTTTTATGCTCACAAATATGCATATATCTCAGATCACTGAGGAAGAGCTTGTAAAAGAATTCAGTAACTGTGGAATAGTAAGTTTTCTATTCCTTTTGTTTTTATTGTTTTGCTAGCGTGGCGCAAACATATTATGCGAAATTTCGATATACATGGATTTGCTTCTGCATATATGGGGTTGTGACATGGAGTGGTTGTAAGATGAATTACCTTGGGTGGATTATCAAAATTTGGTTTTATACAAATGATACACTTGTACAATTAAATTACTTCTGTCTAGGTTAATACGGTTTGCGGGACAACAATTTCTAGGGTCTTTTCAGTTGGCTTATAGGCTTCATTTTCTATAACTTGTTGAGCCATGCTGTAAACTATTTGTTTTTGTTTCTGAAATACTTATTTTTTTCTCTCTCGGTGTCACACACAAGCACACCTTACTACATGATAGTGGAGGCATAACTTCTCATTAATTACTGTTTCTGTAGTTTTTTGTTCTTTAAATATGTTGGTACAAAGAGAAAACATAATCTGGTATATTACATATATACTCTGTTGTTCATGAGAAATTACTGTGAGTTTCCATGAGCGCAAGTTCCTATTTCAATAGAGATGGATATGCTAACATCTATTACATAATTATTGGAAAGAAGTATTGCCTCATTATAAATCAATTCCACATAAATTTCTTAAGCTAAGAGAAAGTAATAAAAGGAAAGTTCTAATAATAATTAGAGAACAGAGTTATTCTTTTTGAATAGAAACTGTTTTTTATATGATATAATTGTTCAAAAGATTCTTCTAATTATCTTCCTCAAAAAATAGGTGAAAGCCAGCCGCATATGTGGAAACTCTCGGGCTGGTCTACACTATGGGTTTCTTGAATTTGAAAATGAAGGTTGTTTTCCTTATTAATTAAACATATTCTATGCACTATAAGCTAACTAGTAATACTAACTTTAATCAGTCTCTCATATTCTACTTGTGTGCATAGATTGTGCAAGAGCTGCAGTGGGCCTTAATTGTACCAGGATTGGCCTTTATCCAGTCAGAGTATCCATGTCCCGTACCACCATTTCTTCTCCCAATCACCTGCCTTAGTCACTTCTCATGTATGTATTTACTTGTGCTTATTTCAATACCCATTTCTTTATTTGTATATATGTATTTCCTAGTAGAATAGGTTTTTCTACAGAAATGATGATTTCTTTATGGAAAATGTTCCGTCGATCCCGTTATTGATTCCGTCATCGATACGCATGTCGCTCTGCATATTAAAAAGTTATTATACATGTTATTTAAGTTGTTATGCATGTTAAGAAAATAATATGCATAATAACTCAAATAACATACATAATAATTCTTTTAACATGCATGCGTATCGATGACGGAATCGTTATATCATCTCCCTTTCTTTATACAACAATTTCTGGAGTATTATGTATAAGCTCACAGTTGATCAATAGGGATTTTTGGAAAACCCTTTTACTACTTTAGAATAGATTTAAATAGTTTGTACTTTTTTTTTTTTTGAATGCTTGACAGCAGCTGTCAAGTGTAAATAGTTTGTACTTGCAACCCATTTAAGGCTCCAAGACCATATGACATGTTTTTTTTCATTTCTATCGGTCTATTGGGATATCTCTTTTGTCATATAGTTAAACTACTTAATGCCTTTCATTTTCATTATTTAGATTAGAAGTTGGTAAGCTTAATCTTGCTTTGTATGTTTTATACTCTGAAAGTTGAAGATGGAAATTGTAATACAAACAATAGACACATTAGCCTCAATAATTACAGATAAGTTAATTAGTGAAGCCATCTTTGGTTCGAACATGAGCGAGGAATAATCTTTATTGCTCCTATATGAACATCCCTAGGTAATAAGTTATTTCTTCAAGTTATGTCTCAATGGACCCATAATTTGTATCAATATTATGATAATAGTAGAAGTATAACTATTTTGTTGTTGTGATTAATTATTATATAATATTTTTTGTATGATTATATAATTAAGTTTTCTATTGCTTTTGTTGTTGTTAATGGTTGTGATTTATATTTTCATTTATAACCATCATCATCATCATCATTACCTTAAAAGGGGATGGCAAGGTTGTACATCTTGTCCCTTGTGTGGCCTTTATGAAACAGTTGATCAATTATTTGTTTCATGCTATCTACAGCCCACAGAGTATGACAGTGGATAGCTTGTAATGTATTCATGTTTACATGTCGAACAGTCAATGAGTTATAATGTTTAGGTGGAAATGGGTTCTCAAAAGATAAAAGGTTTCTTGAATGAATTAAAAGGAGTTTCTTGTGGACATAGAAAGTAATAACTTAATCTGTCGGGAGGGTACGTAATTGTAAAATTCTGGGAGTTATGGATCTAAAATTATAGCTTTGGATGATCTACAATTTGTCTCTAATTTTATCCCATTTGCCAGTGCAGGTGATCAGGACAGAGGTGATAGCAGTGGGATAGGATCAAATGCTATTATGGACTAGATGGAGATAATTTGCAGTACTGATGTTCAAGTAGCCCTTGATGCAGCAGTTTCTCTTAGAAACAATATGTTATCCAATTTAGCTTAGTATTGCTTTATGTACTTTTCTTCTTAATAGACTTTGCTATCTGGTTGTTGCATGAACAAAGTATAATCTTATTAAAATCGTGGGCTATATGTTCCTAGTTTTATCAAAACAATAATAACAAATTAAACATGTTTGGATGATTTGATGCATATTTCGTCTATTTTCTATTCAACCTTGGCCTGATTCTTAGTTACAGATTGCTACATCTATTATTGTACAACAACAACAACAACAACAACAACAAAGTCTTTTATTCCAAATAAGTTTGGTAGGTTAGAAATGAAGTCTATAGTGAATTTCAATTTTATAAGATTGACTGAATTTTTACGTTGACTCATTTCTCGCTGAACTCATTACAACCCTTCTCATTTCTGAGCTTGGGACTAATCATGTAAAACATAGGATAGTTTTACCAAAATAAATTTGATTACTACAAATTTGTTCTGTCTTCGCTTGGTTATTTTATGTTTTTTCATGATTTCTATGGAAATAATTAGATCCTTGTAATCTTGTCTAGTGGTTAGATAATGATTCTGATAAAGAACAGGTTCCTACTTTTCTACATTGGCTCACTCTTGTAGTTCGCTTTTTGTGGCTACTGGTGTGTGCTTCTGCAACATGAATAGAAGACATTTGAAAACCATGGATAGTTAGAGCTTCCCCAACTATGTCTTTTTCCGAGCATCTCTCTTAAACTATTTAAGCCGGCCGGGTTTGACGGCTTCTATCTTAGAGAACTCTATTAAAGGGCTTCGCGCCTGGAATAGGCTTATCATACAAATATAGTGTTCAACAACTATACTCTTATTGCAGGTAACAAAATGACTCTCCCACCGCAGCTGAACTCGATTTACCGCTTACGAGCAGAGTAAACTGTGTTTTTTGAAGTATTCCTAAATAAATATTTTTGCTCAAAATGAATCTTACTCTTCCCGGAGTTATTCGACAGGGCGGGGATCGAGGACAAAGCGAGAGGCTTCTTTTCAAATGCCATTTTCCCTTACTGAATGGCGTTTTCTCTATTAAGCTCTGTCAGGTCCAGTTCATTACCACAGAAAGCGAGATCAAGGGGTTTTATTAGTTGTGCAAATAAATTGATGGTTGCAATTTCTGCTCTCGTATTATATTGGGAGCATGGTATCATTAGCTCTGCTTTGTGTCTGTTCTGCTGCCATTCAAAAAGATCATAGACCTAACTAATCTCTAAAATTCATTTTCACATCACAATAAGATTTTATATTTGAACTTGATACAAAAAAAGAAAAAAGAAAAAAGGAAAACCAAGAACAAGTGGTACAATTGAAATGATCTTTCTCAACAATGTATATTGGACATAATGTACACTTTCAATAGCATGCATCTTTACCAGTAAGGTACAGTAAAAACAAAAGATATAATACACACCACTAGATGACGATCCTGAGTCGCTACTGGAGCTGCTTATGCTACACTTGCTAGGTGCTACCCCTGCCTTGTGTTTCCTTCTTATTTCTCAATGCAAATTGGGGATAGCTGGTGAGAGGTGCATCATCACCACAAATATCAACTTCTTCCATTGGTTCGTTAACTTTGCAACGATGCATGGATGAATTGCTGAGGCTAGATACAAACTGCAATATTCCTCAATATACAAAAAATATGCGATATTTTTCAATTTACCAAAAATAATGGCATTTGAAATTCTTCAAATGCTGGTACATTTCATCAATCCATTCAACTGCCATGCCAACTTCTCCTACACAATTTCTGTTTGTTGAAGAAGCAAAATACTATATGCTTCCTTACCACAAGGATCTCTAGCCCACTCTATCCCAATCCAACTACAGTTGCTTTCTTTTTTTGAACATATAGGGGTTTTCGAAATTCCCAGCTCTGTTACTAACACAACACCAGAAAGAGTTTATTATAGCCCTTTTTTTATAGCGGATTTAAGCTAGGCTAGCTATAAAATTTGTCCAGTGGCAGTTTGGTTATTAAGTTTGTAACTTTAATAGCGGATTTAAAAAAAAATGCAGCTATAAAATATGTTAGAAAAGATCTCAGAACCTTTAATAGCATATCTTAGGTGGAATACGCTATAAAAACCCTGCTTTTAATAGCGGAGGTAAATAAAGGTTCGCTACTAAAACACTTCCAATAGAGATGTACAGAGTTGTCCGGTATAAAAAATGTAAAACCTAAAAACACCCGCAAGCTCTTCTTTCTCTGCTAGCATCCACCATTTGTCTCAATTCCAACAGCCACCATTTGTGCCATTAATACTCCTCTCTTTGATTTGTTAGGTCGCTGACATTAAATACTCTTCTCTTTGATTTTTTCTGCACCATCAGTGCGACATTTGCTAGGTGTTGCTCCGCAATTTGAGCATTTGCAATTGCCACTACCAATGCCTTATTCCAGCGGAATCATAATTTTTTTGAATGGAGGTCAAACACCATCCTAAAGTTAATATCAATATAACAATTACATTAAAATTTGGTAAATTCTAATTAAGGGGTTCAACAATAAAATAATTATATACTTTTATGCGGTTCAAATAGAAAAATATTCTTAACCGTAATGTATTTTATAATAAACTTAAGTCCAAGAACACGTAATTCATATAAGATAACAAATCACAAGTAAAAAAAACTTGCAGTATTGAAGATAAAAAATCGTTAAGCGCAAGCGTAAGTTCGTCCTTTAACAGCAGAAGCAATTAATCAAAAGCGTTAGTATCGATCTTCAAATATTTTACTCAAACATGATGATAGTAGTTTTAGCATTTTTCCTTAAACTTTTTTCTGATTTTTCTTTATTCTCTCTCATTTTAATTATGTCCATACAACACAAAAAGTACAGAGGGAGGGGGAGAGTTTTCTTTAAAAGAAACAGACCCTTTATATAAACTTATATCCAGTGAACCAATGGATAGGTACCATGTCATTGCGTACAATGAACCAAAAAACTCAAATGGAACCTCTGTATATAATTTGATTAATTAATTATTTAATTAATTAATCATCTTTCCTTAATGGATATGGTCTATTAAAAAAAATTCAGATGAATGCTTTTATAATTTATGAGGCAACATTTGGGATCAAATACAATGAATCTGATGCATCCGAATCGTCCATCGAAATTCGGACGAACCCTTTAGTAAATATACAAATGAACATGATCCATATTAATTACATAGGTCATTCAGAGAATATTTATTTATATAATAATTATTATAATTAAATATTCTAACATTCTCCCACTTGACCTAAACTTTAAACATTATAATGAAGCACATGTTCTAAATTGGCCAATATAATTTAATTAAACTTAAACCTTGTTCAGTTAGAAACACCAAACCAAACTAATGTAATCAAAATAACTATTGTCGTTATTTGATCCCCATTAATTATAGCAGTGATATTCTTTCCAACAAATGGTTAATAAAATTCATTCGATCCACATAAGTAAAATTTGCTTAATTAAGTAATGCACAACATAAGAAAGAAGCAAATATTAAACATTCAAAGTCAATACATAATTGAAGCTTTAGTATATACATACGTACATAGTTTACTACAACAAATTACTAATCATTAACCAACTCAAGCCAGCAACATTCTATTTTAAAAAAAGTGAGTTGTGACATGATAGTATATAATAGCTAACATAGCTCTTGTATTAATAATATGTTGTATCATAATAGTACCATTGACTTTGCTTTAACAATAAGATATTTGGTGTCTATATACTTAAGTGCAGCACTTTATTTATTGTTCTTAGAGAATAAAGTATCATCCTTGTACAAAATAAGGATGATGAATATACTCCCACTAACCTCAAGATATCATTGATCTATTGTTTTTTTTTTCTTTAAATCCAAACATGGTTATGAGCTCATGAAACTTTAAATTCCATGTAAGGTTTACTTTAATCCAGATATAGATCATTTTAACCGACATCTCATATATTCTCTGTCTATTACAACAAAACTTAATGTTGTTTCATTAAAGTTTCTTTATGCAAGTCTCCATTAAAAAATGCTTGCTATTAATAACAAAAATGATTCACACATAACATAATAAAATGAATCAACATTAAATGAACAAATCATCAGTTAACCAAACTGAAATACATATAAAAATGCTAAAAAAAAATTCAATTTTAATATAATAGTTCTCACATAATCAATTTATATCACCGTTGGGTAAAAATAAATTGGATCATAAAATAAATTTATTTATATAAAACATAATCGTGATACAATAAAAAAATATCACGCAATTCCTTCTAATAATAAGGTAATTATAATTAAAGTTGGTAAAATTATAATAACCCATCATTAAAAGTGACTTTATATGATTTAACATTATACGTATGCAAAATATATATAACAAATTTTTGTTGGGCCGCTTGGTATATATATAAGAGCATCAAAAACCACAAAACAATTTCGAATATGTCAACTAATCATATTCCAAATTTAGTAAGTATTAGCGATCTATTATCACTATTATAAACATACAATACATGATTATTGTCTTTCCGTTGGGCCAATCCAATGATCAAATTAGATATCATATGTATATATTTTATGCATAAGTTAGAAAATAATTAACACCATTATGATTGCTTACTTTGGTAAGATACTAAGATAATATTTTTATTAAATATTTTCTAAAATATAGGATAATCACACCTTCATAATGACATAACTTTATTCGAAATAACAAAACTTCAAAAAATTCATAAGTAACGCATGGTGTAAACCATTTGTGTATTTGATCGAATTAGACCAATTAGTTAGTGATCACGACATTGTTCAAAATTATTGGTGTTTGATCACTGATGACTGGAAAAGGCACAATTCGAATGGTGGCTCTGTTTATTGATTCAGAACTAATTTATCCAATCAATTACAATTTAATTAACACAGGCTTACAGTAATTGTAAGAAAAAAATGTGCTAAAATAGCACCCAGCAAATTAGGGGATCAAAATTCTAATTGCCTCTGGCGAAATCAGACAACTCAATTGATCTCAATTAATACCAGCGAAAATTTCCTTGAACAAATGCCAAAACCACCGAAATCATGGTGCATGCATGATACAATATGCAACCAATCATTTGTATCCCAAACAGTAAATTATTGGTTATACACCACTGGCGTTTTTTTCTGACAAATTATGCACATGATACATCATATGTACTCTGGCGCCTTTTAAAAAAAAAAATGCATTTGTCCAATTAAACTGACGCATCAGATTTGAAATACCATTAATTAATGCTTAGTGGGGATTAGGTATTGTCCGTTAGGACCAAATTGTAAATACCAAAAATTGGTTATTCAGGGAAACCAAAAATCAATTAGAATATTTTACCATGACCATGATCCGTACAGCGAAACAATTACACTCAGCGAAATCACAGGATTCTAACAACAGAACAAATTGATTTCATCAAGCGGAAAAACAAAAAAAAACAAGAAGTTTTCCGAAAAATCAAAGTTACTGTTTGAACAAGAGATAGTTATTATCGTATCGTATATGAAATTACGTTTGGCTTTGATATCAAATGATAGAAAAATACTCTTAACCGTAATGTATTTTATAATAAACTTAAGTTCAAAAATATGTAATTCATATAAAATAACAAATCATAAATAAATAAAAAACTTATAGTATTGAAGATCTAGAAATCGTTAAGTTAGAATGCACAAACAAAGACACACCACAGTATACTGGATCATAGCAGTTTGTTTGGATGACAGACGTCTGGATTTGATGGATTTGATGCCTCTTCAGTCACATTTTGTCTGCTTTACGTGTACCATGCAAGTAGTACAAAATAAACGAATTATCGAAAATAAAATACAACAATTGCATGATCCTAATTTTTTATTAAAATTCTTATATATAAAAGTTTAAATATAACATTTATAAAATCACAAAGCGATGATATGTGATGCTAGAATTTCTGATTTTTTTTTTATTCATTACATGTAAGCTTACAACACATTTATAAACAAATCAAAAAATAAATTTGAAAAAATTCTTTAGAAGTAGCCTAACGTGACTTGAAACTCAAACCTCTTTAATAGATACATTTTGTCTTACCACTATATTATCTTAGATAGAGCTTGGCTGTTAGAATTTATGAATTACAGATATATATAGTGAGGCTATTATAGAAAGCACACTGCAACAAAGATTTGCTTTCATATCTCAAAGTTTAAAGTTCAAACAACTAATTCAAATTGTTAAACATGATCTATGCTTTGAAATTTATTTGAAGATCTAATTTAGTAATTTACATCTCTTAGAACTTTTTTATTATTTTTGAAAGAAGTGAAAATTTGATCATTCATATTTGATAGTGTACAAATCGTTAGAACAACAAATTTTTCACCAAAAAAATGTTCAATAATTTCTTGAAACATTTATTTGAAATTTTAACGTTATGAGTTGAGTATTTATATATCAAAACAAACATTGATTCAATGAATATACACAATAGGTCATGTATATAATTAAGTGCATATATGTAAAAATTAGGAAGGTTTTTGAATTCAGTCAATATATAAATATATATACGAGCATGGCTAAAATAATATGCATAGTACACCCCATTTCGTACTATGCGGTCATTTATATTTAATTTGGTCATTAAATTGATATTTAAGTTGCTCAATAAATTCTTCATATCAAAATCTTGTAGGAAATAAAATTTTGTAATTTTTAGAGCTTTCTTGTTATTTTTTAAAAACAGCCCATAAATGGACTTTTGTAGTATTAAATCTGGACTGTTTTTAAAAAATATTTAAAAAATAGTAAGAAAGCTCTAAAAATCACGAAATTTGATTTCCTACAATATTTTCATATGAAGAATTTATTGACTTATATATATATGCATAGTACGAAATGGAGTGTACTATGCATATTATTTTAGCCATGCTCTATATATATATGTCGATTCATTAATCAATTGCCTTGCGAGGTGACTGTTAAGAGCACAACGATTTTCCTTTCTGACTTATCCTGCGTTTAACAAACGTAAGAATTTTTCTTGTGCTGAATGTTGTGTTTAAATAAACGTTAAAAATACTAAAAACTTTCAATTTTTTGAACTTCTGCTAGCTGCACAACAGAACCAAAAGTTGATAATGTTTGCGTCAAACTGCAGCAAACAGCATGAAAAAATTGGAGCATCCAAAAGTTGCATCCTATGAAACTTACGAATTTCTAAAAGTAAGAAGGACATGTGAAAAAAGTTGCATGCATTTTTAAAATAGACTAAGATAAATTTGTTATATGATGAGATTCGGTACAAACCTCATCATAAAATTCATGTCATACCCACTTTATATCGCACAAATTCTAAAATTATAAAAGTTCATCTAGTTGGATCATTTTTGCAAGAACAAATGATTGTGATCGGGTTTGAATCATAAAATAATATTTTTATGATGTATTCAATCAAGAAGAGAAAATAAATTCTCTCGTGTGCATATGAAAGCAAAAGTCATTCTTAATCATCTTCAAAGTTGCACACGAATAGAGAAAACAATTTGTATCCATCTTCCATATTTTTCTTCTTAAATTCTCATCAAGAGCTTTTAAGTCTCTATACATAAGACGCAATTAAACGTAACGAAAGCTCCAATTTGTTTTTACATTTAGTCAACCAAAATCCATTGCATCTTACGTTGCATTTAATAAACGCAATCAAAATTTCTTGCGTTTAACGTTGCATCATGGCGCAAAACAAAACACAAAACGTTAAAAACGCAATATGTTGACAATCTTAACTGTAAACATAAAGCCAATCTAGAGAGGTGACTGTTAATAGTGTCTCTACTGTATTTGACTCAATGGTTAGTGGGTTCAGATTGCATAAATTATTTGGAGCGCGACTAATAATAGCGTCCCTAAATACAAATCGGATTCATGAGTGAAGGAAAACTGAAGTCTGACGAAATTATCCAAATTAGGAGCTCTCCGGTTCTTTGAGAAGAAATTCACCATATTAGGAGCACGACTAATAGTTGCACCCGTGTTAAAATGATAAAAAAGAATGGCCTGGTGGAATTCGAATTCAAGCCATTTCACACCAAGCACCTCAAGAAATCGTGTCGCATCACTAAATCATTTGTATTTCTTGTTAACTCTACAACAATAATTGTACTTGAAGCAGTTTAGTTTCTTTTTTGAAGAACACTATTGTTATTATTATTATTATCATTATATTTATTATTTTGAATATATTATTATTATTACTACTTTCAATATTATTATTATTTTCATTGTTATTATTTTATTTTATTTTCAATATATTATTATTAGTACTTGCAATATTATTAATATTATTATTTTTAATACTATTATTATTAGTATTATTATTTTTACTATTATATTGTATAAATTATTATTATTATTACAACGTAAACACAAAAATGTAATCTTCTTAGGGCTGCTACTAATAGTAGCATCTCTAGTGGTATACTAATATGTAGTGAAATGGAGCACAAACAAAGAGAAAAACTAAGAAATAACAAAATAATAGACTGAAGTTAGGGATGCGATTAAAAGTCACATTCCCAATTATTTGTAATATTTTTCAAAAATACTAGATCATTAATTTTACTCCGATCCATTAAAAGATCTAAAATTTTCCATATATGAATCCATTCTCTTTTTTAAATTGTGATCTACTTCCGTCTGAGGAGCAATGGAGCATGCATTCAAGTATTTGTCACCTAACATCAGCTATGCAAAATTGTTATATAGATTTAATAAAAAAAAATTGTTACATAGAAAATGGGTCGGTCATTACTCATTCCTGTTAGATTAAATTTTGAAACAGTATTGTTAAATAATTTTTTTATTCATAATTAACGGAACGACAAATATGTACTCAACAGACAAAATATGAAATTCAATAAGAACGACAAAATAAAAATCTATGAAAACAAAAGTTCGAATTATGTACAGGATAATATTTCATAGATATCAATATTGATACCGACTATAAATACCGATGTTATTATGCACATTTAGTTGAGTTACGTACTATGCGCATTATTTGAGTTATTATGCATGTTATTTTTGTACTGAAAAAATTGTTATGTATGTTAACAAAATAATATGCATAATAACTCAAATAGCATGCATAACTATTTCAATACAAAAAATAACATTCATAATAACTTAAATAATATGCATAATAACACAACTAAATGTGTATAATAACATCGGTAACGATAGTTGATATCAATATTGATATATACATATCTGCTCCCTTCCGTAAAAGTTATTTTAAAATAGTAGATATCATGAATTACAAAATCTTATATATAAAAACCAAAATGAACTTTATATTCTCTCATTAAGTAGGAACAGCTCGGTCACAACTCACAACTCACAACATTGGAAAATGACATTTTCTCTTGAGCAGCCAGCTTTGATTTTATGTCACCTTGTTTGATAGATTTAATTATTAAAAGTTATGTTACAGTGAATGTTGATATACGATGATTTAAAAAATATTGAATACGAATGCAGTTATTGATATATAAAAATAAATTAGTCAAGTAAAATATATCAAATATTCAGCACTAAAAGTTGCACAATCCAGAAGTGATAGAAAATTTATTCCAGAATCGCACTCACTTTTCCTCCAATTTCCCTCTTTTATCTTCCCGTACATCTCCCATCATCTCTATCTCTTCTCTGTTCCACCTCTCGCTCATTTCAAAAATTTTTATTTTTGTTAATTATGAAAATAGTACTGATAAAAATAGTCAAGAAGTACGAGTATTTTTATCGAATGGCTAGAACGGTAGAATTTCTACCGTGTGGCAGTTTTTTAAATTACATCCACTCAGATTAATAATACGAAAGTAGAAAATAATATATACTACAGCTAGTGCAGACTGAAAATAAAAAAACAAAACTAATTAAATAATAAGAATATTTTGCTATATATGATTGAAATTGTAATTATTTTTTGTGTATAGCCTACATCGTAAATAAATTTTCAAACCAAAAAAGGCAACTAAGGCTGCACAATAGAAATTCTACCGTGCGGCAAAAAAGAAAACCAGCTACACGATAGAAAATCTACAGATCTGACAATGCGATCGAAAAATTTGATCTTCTTGACTACTTTTATCAGTATCATTTTCGTAATTACCAAAAATAAAAAATGTGCACTCATTCTCTCTCCCTTTTTTCCCTCTTTCTCTCCCCTTACACCCTAAAAATGAAATAATGGGATTCGTTTAGGATACGTAATGTCGTGCTTCGTATCAGATACGAATTTCACCATTATTTCTGACGAATCAGGATAACACAAATTCGTCACAAAGTCGTACATAACATTTTATTGAAACAATGAATTGTTTGACTCTTGCAATAAATAATAATAATAATAATAAGAGTAAGAGTAAATATGCGTCTCTCTCTTAAACGCACCTCTTACATGTCGCTCATTACAAGACAAATTTTTTCTTCGTCTGTCCTCGCTTTCTCTGAGTTTCCATTTTCATTTTTGATATGTTCTTTCAGTTTTCTTTCTGATTGTCCTATATTTCGTCTCTTCTTTTCATTTTCTTTTGTTTCTCATTTCTATTTCTATTAATGAAAATTATAAGTCTTTAATTAGAATAACAAATGCTATATATCGTTACCTATATGCCTTTATATTTAAATTTGCTGAAAAACTGTCATTTTCTACATTGGAACATCCAAGTCTCAATATTGATATATACAAGTCTTTATATTAAAAAAAACAAAGTCTATATATTCTTACATTCTAATTCAAGCTTTCGCTACATGACAAAAATAATTCATTCACCCTCTTCGCACTCTTTTCTCCCTCTATTCTCACTATCTATGTCTATATTAAAACTCGTAAGTCTTTATTTTAGAACAAGAATGGCTATATATGATAACAAGAATCTTTATATTAGAACCTGCAAGTATCAATATTAGAAGGTGTAAGTTTTAGTATGAGAACATGCAAGTCTCTATATTAAAATCTGCAAGTTTTTATATTATAACCCACAAGTATGTATATTATAACAAATAAGTATTTATATCGGAACATGCAAGTTTCAACTATTTGGAACCAGCAAATATTTATATTGGAAAATTTTAATATAAAAATTTTAGACCTAAATATAAAGACATACAGAGAAGCAGACATAACGAAATTGAAGCAGACAAAACAAAACATTAATTATTTTTGTCTTCTAGTGAGAACGTATAAGGAGGCTGATATCACATCTCTAATAATAATAATAATAATAATTATTATTATTATTATTATCATCATCATCATCATCATCATCATCATCATCATCATTATTGTTGTTGTTCTGTTATTTTTATTTGTCAATTATTTCTAGTATGCTAGCGAGGTGATTTTGGCTCAATTACGTAGACACGATGAATTGCTCAACTTTTATAATAAATACCTATGCTTTCATAACCAAAGAAAGATGTCAAATGATATTGCATCAACTTTTACAGTAAATGCATATGCTTTCATAACCAAAGAAAGATGTCAAATGTATATTGCATCAACTTCTACAATAAAAGCACATGCTTTCATAACCAAAGAAAGATGTAAAATGTATATTGCATCAACTTCTACAATAAATGCACATGCTTTCATAACCAAAGAAAGATGTAAAATGTATATTGGCTTCAACTTCTACAATAATTGCATATTATGCTTTCATAATCAAAGAAAGATGTGAAATGTATAGTGGCTTATTGAACATTGACAGGTTTATCCTCATTTTGTTTCCTAATTAATTGATGCGCTTCTTCTTATATATAATAATTATATCCCGCTTTCTTTTAATCGTTCCCCTAACACTCACAAATCACCAAGATAAATTTCTCAATTACTTTATTGCCTCACTTCCATGAGAGAAAATAACCATCTTCCCCTCCACACTTGCCGTGTAATCGAGCCAGCAGCCACCATCAACCGCCTTCAATTCCTACTCCATTTTTGTGCTGCCTCTGCCGTGCTTTACTACCATGCATCCTGTCTCTTCGCCATTGTTCATATCAATCCAATTTCTCTAACTTCGGTATCACTAGCATTCATCTTGTTAGCAGATGTGGTACTATTTTTCATGTGGTTCCCGAACCAAGGATTCCGGTTTCGCCCCGTCTCCAGGTCGGTTTTTCCCGAAAGATTGCCAGAGGATGACATGCTTCCTCATGTAGATATTTTCATCTTGACAGCAGACCCCAACAAGGAGCCGACAATTGAGGTCATGAACACGGTTTTATCGGTGATGGCTCTCGACTATCCACCTGAAAAACTACACATCTATCTATCTGACGATGCAGGATCGGATCTGACGCTATGTATTGTCAAGGAAACATACTCTTTTGGGAGGTTTTGGGTTCCCTTTTGCAAGAAGTTTCGGGTTTCTGTGAGGTGCCCCGAGGTGTTCTTCGGTGGCTCAGAGACTGATATGCAAGAGACTAGTGAAATAGTGTTTCTTCAAGAAAGGCAAAACATAAAGGTATATACTTATTTGATCTAACTACAGCTAGCACAACTAGCTCTCAATTGATCAAAAATTTGAACTTTCGGCAACGAAGACTACAATATTGCTATTGCTGGTGCGCTTGTTATTAATTGTTGTTAGTATTAATATTAGTATTAAACTATTAACTAGGGGTTTAATTGGGAACTCTATTAGTCCTATATGTTCAAAAATATTAGTATTAAATTGGTATCATTGTCGTTATTATTTTCGTCGTGGTTGATATGTCGACGCCTCTACCAAAGTCATTAAACGGATAAAACTTGCAATAATTGTAGTCTATCCCTTATCATATACAGATATTGTTGACCAGAATAAATGAGACAACTTCATTCATTTCGTCTAAAGCACCGAATATTTGGTGAGAGATGCAGACCTCTGTAGAGTTTTTTTCTCTCCGCATAAGAGAAGTGTTCATCTGAAACTTCATATAAAGAATCAACATGTATGATTTAATAATATCAAATATCTCTCTTAATCATAACGTTGGCAGTCGAGCGTTGATCTTTAATCTTACGGTGCAAATTAACTCTTCTCTCTTAAGAGAAAAAAAATCTCTCTACAGAATACGGTTCTTAGGACTGTATATGAGCCGGTTTGAACGAGTCGGATCCAGCTCGAACTCGAGCTCACCACAACTCGAGCTAGCTCGACTCAGTACACATAGTAGTTTCGAGTTCTCTAAACCAACTCGAGCTCAGCTCACCACAACTCGAGTTGGCTCGTGACTCGACAGCCAGCTCGAAATTTCTAACGTAAAACACAAAAAAACATGTTTTAGTTCTAATTTTAAGTGTTTATCAAATTGAAAGCATGTTTAACAACTAATGTTTATCAAATAAATTTCAATAAATGCAAATAAATTCAAATAGAAAACATGTTTCAGTTCAAATAAGTCAAATTTTGTATATATTGCAACTCGCGAGTTGTACTAGCGAACTGAGGACAACTCGAACTCGACTGGTGAGTGAATCGAGTTGGCTGAACTCGAGTTATGCCAGTTCGAGTTTTGTCAACTCGAATTAGAATCGAATTTTTTTTTCTAGTCGAGTTTGAACGGCTCACGAGTATTTTGTCTAGCTCTAACGGTTCTCGATGCAACCACCCAATAAGTGTTTCTGGAGACATCTTAAGCTCTAAAGCGAACAAATTGGGGATCTTTCTCTAAAGCCCAAAATCAATTTCCCTTTGAGGCTTTGTAATATGATCTTCTCTTCTGGGTCCGGGGTCTAGTATTGAATTATACTAGTGACGGATCGCGCTTCACGCGTGGAAGGAAAGTAAAATTCAGCTTTTTTATTATATATTGAAAATACTGCTTAAACGTTGTTCTTGTTAGTGTTCATTCGCACTGTGAAATTCACAATAACCAAAATGTTTGGTTGTTGCATAATGATATAGTTATATATATGGGTTTTACGTGAAGTCCATGTGACGAGTGTCAGAAATATGAATCATAAAGCTCTAGTGAAAAGTTGCAATAAAATATCAAAAAAGTTTATAATTTACACTACCCGGAGTCGGGAGACTCATGGAATGCAAACTGCGCAGGTGATGTATGATGCGTTTAAGGAGAAAATTAGGAAGCTTAAAGAGGGTTATGAGAGTACCAAGAAAAATCAAAAGACCCACCAAGAGCATCCGCCAGAAATTCAGGTAATACACTAACACTTTGAGGTAACTTGTACCAAAAGGATTACTTTGTTAAATTTTACTTTTCACACTTTGCAGTATATCCTGACCATTTGACTGTACTGATACAATTAACTCAGTATCATCACATTTTCTACATAGAACAAATGGTGCTTTGTGCAGAGAAATATCCTGTTAACAGAAGAACAAATTACAAAATGGTCCTATAATATTTGGCTTTTGTTTTTGTAATGAACATCTTGCAATTTGTATTTTGCATGTATTGACAATTAGATCATCAGAGAGGTTGAAAGTAATTCTACCAAAATAGAAGATTTTACCATCCCTTCTCTAGTATATGTCGCAAGAGAAAAGAGAAAAGGTGTTCCTCATCACTTCAAGGCCGGTGCGCTCAATGTTCTTGTGAGTTCCAACATTTTTCACTTTCTCTATGCTTGTGTAGCATCTAATTTCGATCATCTCTCATTTGTGATTAGTCATTGCTGACCAGTCTCATAAATTAATAATTTTTCTTGACCATAAGAAGGATTTCCACATGGACGAATCAATTCTTCATAGTTCTATATTGTTGATTCTACCAGTATTGAGTTACTGCCTTTGTGCTGAAAAAAAGACATTGAAATATGATTAAAAAAAATTGAAAAGGGTTAGTAAAATACATAATATTGGCCATGAGAAAGTTCCGAGAGTAAATCTCTGTTATTAGGTGTTGTTTTGAATTGTTCAATTGTATGCACTGAAATGCATCCAGGATTTCATCTTTAGGATATTTTCTTTTTATTTCTGTTTTAAATGTTACCTCATTTCTTCAGCTCCGAGTCTCTGGTGTTATAACCAACTCACCATATATACTAGTACTAGACTGCGACATGTACTCTAATGACCCAAGCTCTATTAGACAAGCAATGTGTTTTCATCTCGACTCGAAATTATCTCCATACCTAGCATTTGTTCAATTCCCACAAGAGTTCTACAACATAAGCAAGGATGACATCTACTGTGCCGAGTTACGACAACTTTTCAAAGTAAAGTTATAAAGCCAACCAATTCCTTCTCTTTTTGATGTTTTGTTGCCTACAATTTGTATATGTCATTGATGTTTTGTTTGATTTTTGCTCTTAGACCTTTTGGCCTGGTTTAGATGGCCTCCGAGGGCCCATTCTCTCTGGCACAAATTTTATTGTCAAAAGGTGTGCACTATATGGTGCCAAACCAGGGAACACATCAAACAGAGAAGGTGATGAGACATCAATTCAGATTTTTTTTTTATTTCCTTTGAACTTGTAAACTTTCACCACTCTTGAACTGAGAATTGGGATATAATTTGAGCAGAGTTTAATGATGCGGATATCTCAAGACTCAAGCACAAATTTGGCAATTCCAATGAATTCTGCTTGTCACTGCTTGAAAAGAGCAGTTATGATTTTGATGAGAGAATGACGAGATATATTAATTTTGCGATGGAAACTAAATTCATGCTCACATCAACCAAATATGAAAATGAGACACAGTGGGGAGAAAAGGCAAGTTTAATTCATATAAATTGAAGAACCTCTTTTCATAACCTAGAGGGAATGCTCAGTCAGGTATCAGAATAGGGGTCCAATAGCAAAGTTCTGTTGATCATTTATGCCCATTAATTGCTTTAGTAATTATTTTTTCCTGTATTAACATCTACAGATAGGTTTTCTATATGGCTCAGTGGTAGAAGATTTTTTCACCGGATTTCATCTTCATTGCCGTGGCTGGATTTCAACCTACTGTTTCCCATCACAACCTGCATTTCTCGGTAACGTCCCCATAAATTTCAATGACACATTAGTTCAAAACAAGAGATGGAATACGGGATTGTTAGAAGTGGCACTTTCAAGGCATTGCCCCCTTACTTTTGGAATTTCGACAAACTTCAGTTCAGTTCTTCAAAGCATGAGCTATGCAGCGACTGCATTTTGGCCAGTGTATTCAATTCCTGTTTTGTGTTATGGAATTTTTCCACAGCTGTGCTTCTTGAATGGAGTGTCCTTGTTCCCTGAGGTTTGTCACCAAAATTGAAAAAGAAAAAAAAAAAGATCTAATAGTTTACTGGTTTGTTGATTTATTATGGTCAGTATATAATATTCATGTTCTATATTTTTATTCATCTTTTAGTTTCGTTTTCCTCCAACAACTAGCATACATACAAATTCATAGTATAGTATCTGCTATTTTGATTTAATTTAAATATGCTTTACCAAATTAAGAATCACCTTGTAGATTATGTTATTGTCAAGTTGATTCAAGAATAATTAATTGCTGACGAACCCAAATAAAAGAACATAAAATTTAGGTAATGGCAAGCCAAAAGCCACCTGGAGCTAAGGATGCTAAAAAGTTTGATTTGCTGACATTTTATTTGATCCAACACTCTCCAGGTCACAAGCCAATGGTTCGGTGCATTTGCTTTTGTTTTCTTCTCCTCTTGCATACAGCATCTCAGAGAAGTTTTTCGCTCGGGAAGGAACTTCACCACATGGTGCAATGAACAACGATTTTGGATGATAAATGGGCTCACAGGACAGCTATTTGCAGTTTTTAATGTTCTTCTAAAGCTCGTTGGCATCAGTGCTGTCAACTTCGACCTCACAAATAAGACAGCCGATGAGGCTCAAACAAAGAGGTACGCGTTATTTTTCAATTTTGGTATGCTATGAAGATCCTCAAATTACATCGGGAGGTTCACAAATTTTGCTCTCTCAAGTTATTTCTCCAGACATGGTACTCAGTATAGTTATCTAAAATTGGATTATAACAGGTATGAAAATGGAGTGTTTGACTTTGAGGGATGCTCTTTGATGCTTCTTCCTGCAACAACACTTAGCCTACTAAACGTAGGGGCACTGATATTTGGAGTTAGGCAAATGATCAAGTTCAATACAATTAACCAATTATTTGCACAGTTTTTTCTTTCATGCTATATATTGGCACTGAGTATTCCTTTCATTGAAGGGGTTATATTCCGGCGAGACTCGGGGAGAGTCCCACGTCGGGTCACCTTCTTGTCTCTTGTGCTCAGTGGTTTGGTCATATTTGTGTTCATTTAAGGCCTTTCATGCGTTGTGTTGTTATTTAGTTCTCATGTAAACACAAACTATGTCAGTGTGACAATCATTCTGCAGCCATATTGTTTGCTGCTATTATACGTGATTCTAAGCATATCTTGCCTATTATGGTGACATTCCACGCTTTTCAGTATGCATCTTGGTTCTCATATTAAAACAGTAATTTGTAATTTTTCAACAATATGGGCACATTACAATCCAGAAAAATAAATTAAGCTCCTTAAAATGCAAAAAAAAAAAAAATACCTACTAGCTACTACACCATAGTTCATATATGGTTGTTAAATTATCCAAACAGCACGGTTGACCAATATTTCTTCTAAAACCTCACCTAACAAATTTAGACACTGCTTAATACATTTTTGGAAATCGCACCACAAAATTGCAGGATGTTGCACCAATTTTTTTCGTCTTAGTACTTCTGCTTGCAACATTAGCAATTGTCACCAGATTATATATAGCGGGGATCAAACTCCCATATAACAAGAACTTCACTATGTTCTGGTGTCATCCTTTCCCACCCTGCAATCATGGTCACAAACATAAAAGAAAGTAAACTCAGTGACTTTTTCTTTTTGCAAATTAGAAAACATTTCAACAAAGACCAACTGATACCCACACTACATTGTTCTTTTTCTATGCCAAACTATCTTATTTCATTTAATACTTTATGAGAGTGGTGTGTGTTTGTTAGAACTAGAGCCACATCTTATCAACCAAAAGTGCAACTATCTGTAAACTGCATGCCAACAAGCAACCATAGTAAAACTTGCTGCTGGCACACCCCAAGAAACATGGACAACCAAATGTTATACAAGTATACAACCTATGGTAACAAAACAAAGAGTAATACATGCATACAACCTACACACATGATAATAAAATAAAGATAATAAAATAATGCAAAGGGATCACTTGACAATGAGTTATTTTGACAATCTTGACAATGAGATTTCAAATAAATAGATAAAAAAATAGAAAAAAAGTTTAAAAAAACATTCTTAAACTTATAGATTAATTGTGTTTTAAATTTGATGCAATTTGAGTGTCAATTCATGCTCCATCAAAGGTCATCAAGTATTATGCAACTTTTTAAAGGTTAATAACAAATAATCCATTGATGGAGCTTGAAATGACAAACAAATGGCTCCAAAGTTTAAAACACAACTAACCTGTAAACAAATCAATGTGTTTCTAAACTTTTACTATTTTTATTAAACTTTTTATCTATCTATTTGATATCTATTTGAAATCTCATTGTCAAGATAACCATTGTCAAGTGATCCCTCTAAAAAATATATATATATAATTATGCTACCATGCTTTGCAAAACGCGACAGAACGCGCGCTTTGCCATTGTGGACCATTGGATCGCGCTTTGTGATTTGTGTCAAGATGATAATCAAAGATCCAATGGTGTCTCAATCGCAAAACGCGCGTTTTGATGCGCTTTGCGATTGTGGACCATTAAATCGTGCTTTCTGATTTATACTAACAAGATCCAATGGTCCACAAATGCAAAGTGCACGCTCTGTAGCCACCAAACTTTCAATCGCTCGCAACCTCTCTATGATAGCAAACGTAAATGACTGATCCGGACCGTTGAAAACATTCTCCATATTAATATAGACTAAAAAACCAAATTTTACATTTTTTTGAATTTTTTTACTATTTTATCGGATGGATTGAAAATTTATTTATCTAACGATTTACAAACATCTAATTTTCAACTCTTCCGATAAAATAGTAAAAAATTCTAAAAAATATAAAATTTGATCTCCAGGTCTACATTAATATGGAGAATGTTTTCAACGATCCGGACCGATGATTTACACTTGATATGATAGAGCGATTGCGAGCGGCTACGAAATTGATGGCAACTACAGATCCTTCCTCATATATATATATATATATATATATATATATATATATATATATATATATATATATATATTATATATATATATATATAGTTAGTTAGGACTATGGTACTTACATAAGCACCAAGCTCTATCGTGTTTACGATCATATCTCGAAGTTCAAAATGTAAATGGACGATCTAAACCGTTAAAAATGGTGTCCATAATAAAATCTATTTGGAAAACAAATTTTTCATTTTTTGAATTTTTTTTACTATTTATCGAATGGGTAGAAAATTGGTTAAATTTGAGCCGTAAAGAGTCAGATTACTTAATTTTCTACCCATCCGATAAAATAGTAAAAAAAAATTCCAAATAAATTTTAGTATGAATGACATTTTCAACGATTCAGATCGTTCATTTGCGTTTTAAAATCTGAAATATGATCGTAAGCCGGTAGAGCTTGGTGCTTATGTAAGTACCATAGCCTAACTCTATCTCTATATATATATATAATTGTGTTATTATGCTTTGCAAAGCGCGCCTTTCAGCGAGCTTTGTGATTGTGGAATCCTTGGATTTTTTTTATCAAGTTGGCACAAATCACAAAGCACGATCCAATGGTCCACAATTGCAAAGCGCGTTGAAATGTGCGCTTTGTGAAACACAATAGCACAACTCTCTATATATATATATATATATATATATACGCTAGGATGCTCCATGAAGCACCAAATCTCTATTGCTTCACATTATATCTCCAATTTAAAGTTTCCAACGACCGATTGGAACCGTTTGAATAATTGAAGATTGAACTTTGCATTTTATTTTATTGTTTTGCTATTTTTTAGAAAAATTACAACTTTTATTGGTCCAAAAACCGTTTGATTAGCAACTAATCTACCTCTTTAAAAATTAGCAAAATTTTTCAATAAAATGTAAAATTCAATCTCTAAGTAGATTCAATATGTAGATCATGTTCAACGGTTCGGATCGACCGTTGAAATTTTCAAATTGGAGATAACGAATGAGTAGCACGAGCGATATAGTGCTCCATGGAGCACCCTAACCTATATATATATATAGAGAGAGAGTATGACTAATGTGAAAACGTATGCACTTCGACCAAAATGCAAAAGTTACACATTTTATAATTTTTTATGGCCAAAATTTAAAATTAAGTTGCTCAATAAATTATTCATATCAAAATCTCGTAGAAAACAAAATTTGTGATTTTTAGAGCTTTATAACTATTTTTTAATTTTTTTTAAACTGTCCAGTTTAATAGTAGAAATTTACATTTTGGTTTAAATATTTAAAAATATCTAGAAATCTATAAAAATCACGAAATTTGATTTACTACAAGATTTTGATATGAATAATTTATTAAGCAACTTAAATTTACATTTTGGCCATAAAAAGTTACAAATGTGTAACTTTTGCACTTCGACTGATGTGCAAACGTTTTCACATTAGTCATACTCTATGATACTTACATAAGCATCATGCTCCACCGTACTTACAATCATATCTCGAATTTCAAAATGTAAATGGATGATCTGAACCGTTGAAAATGTTGTCCACACTAAAATGTACTTGGAAACCAAAATTTTTATTTTTTTGCAAATTTTTAATATTTTAGCAAAATGGGTAAAAATTTGAGTAATCTGACGATATACAAACCTCAAATTTAATAATTTTCTACCTATTCGATAAAATAGTAAAAAAATAAAAAAAATTGATTTCCAAGTAGATTTTAATGTGGACAACATTTTCAACAGTTCAGATCGTTCATTTGCATTTTGAAACTCGAGATATGATAGTAAGCACGATAGAACTTGGTGCTTATGTAAGTATCATAGCCTAACTCTATATATATATAAAGAGAGAGAGAAAGGCTAGGGTGCTCCATGGAGCACCAAACCGCTCGTGCTCCACATCCATTATTTCCAATTTAAAAATTCTAACAACCGATCCGAACCGTTCAACATGATCTACATATTAAAATCTACTTGGAGATTGAATTTTATATTTTTTTGAAATTATTTGCTATTTTTAAAGAGGTAGAAAAGTTGCTAATCGAACGGTTTCTAAACCAACAAAAGTTGTGATTTTCATACCTCTAAAAAATAGCAAAAAAAATAAAAAAAATATAAAATTCAATCTTCAAGTAGTTTTAAATATGTAGATCATGTTCAATGGTTCGGATCGGTCGTTGAAATTTTCAAATTGGAGAAACGATGTGAAGCATTAGCGGTTTGGTGCTCCATGGAGCACCCTAGCCTATCTCTATATATATATTTATATAGAGCATGGCTAAAATAATATGCATAGTACACCACATAACGTACTATGCGCCCATTTGTATTTAATTTGGTCATTAAATTGATATTTAAGTTGCTCAATAAATTCTTCATATCAAAATCTTGTAGGAAATAAAATTTCGTGATTTTTAGAGCTTTCTTGCTATTTTTTAAAAACAGCCCAGAAATGACACTTTTGTAGTATTAAATCTGGACTGTTTTTAAAAAATATTTAAAAAATAGCTAGAAAGCTCCAAAAATCACGAAATTTAATTTCCTACAATATTTTCATATGAAGAATTTATTGAGCAACTTAAATCTCAATTTAATGACCTATATCTATATGCATAGTACAAAATGGGATGTACTATGCATATTAATTTTGCATGCTCATATATATATATATATATACTTTTGTTCCTTTAAATTGTACCTTTCTAGGTGGAGTGCCTGGAGTCAACATGCCAGCTCCCATTCCAAATTTTCCTTTCTTATCTAACGGCTTGATAATCTGAAATGAACATGTGAGAGAATCATCAACACTCATCATTGCCCCAGCATTGTCGAATTCACCACAATAATTCGGGGCTGAAAATATAGTCACCAATTGTCTGTTTGCAAAAAATTCATATCCATCTTCAACAACCTGCAGAAAAGACGCAATACAATAACATTAAATGTAAAGAAAATAATAATATGGACAAGCGCAGCCGACCCATTTACCCCCAGACGGAATAGGAGTTTTTAATTTTTTTCTATTTTTCCGTTGTTGTAAATATTTTGGAAATTATGTAAATATATTTAATCAATGAAACTTAGTAGGCTTTTCGCCTGCTACTTCAAAAGAAAACAAAAAAAAGAAGAAAATAATAATAAGTGGAGAAATGGTGAAAGAACAGAACCAGCAAGAATCATCTGCCGACTTAAAATGACAACTAGAATTATAATCCTTGATTCTGATACTGTATTCTAATGTTGTGATGGAGATGGGAATGCCCTTGCTTTCTAATCTTCTTAATATTAAATAGCACCAACAACATCACTTCAGCACCATACTTTCAGAAGCTTTTGATGCTTTAATCTAGATTGGACCTTCTATTGTTTTTTTATGCCAAATCTATGTCATATTATTCAGGCATAGGGCACTTAACTGAGGAATAAATATCTAAAAAAATTAAAACAAATTTATAATATTAAGAAAAATGTTGCCCTAGCAATGCTAGGTGGTCCTACTGTGAGTGATATATAAGAGAAATATAATAGCATTACAAATAAATGCATTAATATTCATCACAACAACAATTAGCAATTTATTAGCAAGCATGCATAGTAAATTACCTGGTGAGCCCGACAGATAAGATCAAGGTCATGCTTTTGCAAGAATTCCTCAACCCGGTCAGGGCCGAATGTGTAGGAGACACCCCTGTCATTCTCACCCCAGCCATCGATGTCTTTGTCAGGGTCAGACCATAGCAAGTCACAAAAAAGACCATGATCAGGCACATCGAGTGGCCGCTCAATCCTCCTTATCTGGTCCAGACTCTTCAGGTCAGGTGACAGACCCCCATGCATGCACAGAATCTTTTCATCTATCAATGCTGACACTGGAAAACAGTTGAAGCACTCGATGAAGACCTGGAGCAAGAGGAGCATTAATGGTGGCATATATCAGCATTGATGATCTCTTGCACATTTTTGGAGTTTTAGTTTTACCAATTATATGCTGTCGAAATCATTTTTACATTTTTAAGAAATTCTTCCATGTCAGAATTGTTTACATAATTTTTATATCCAACTTCTTTTACAATAAGTCACCAAAACTTCCTCCTATAGTTTTTGGATCTTTGGTGTTCTTAGTCATTCAAGTTTTTTTGCTTAAAGAACACTGCCAAGTACTACAACACCTTAAGTGACAACTAAACAACCAAATATACAATACATAGTAATAACCAAACAAATTAGAGAGCAAGTTTCAATAACATAACAGCTCTCAACAATTCATAAATTATGGTGTATAATCTTCCTGAGGAGCACGCTGATGTAAACATATAATATTGGTTATCCTTGGTGGCACCTCACATCAATTGGAAGATACTACCATTATCTCAAGTAAAATGCTAAAGCACCGAAAGCACACAAAAACATGCATAAATTAACATCAGAGTTTAACCAAGGATTTATTACTGAGATCCAAACAAAGATATACAGAGATACATGAACCAACCTTCCAGAGGCGAACATTATAACGGCGCTTGCACTCATCAAAGAAGCCATAGATGCGATTAATAGATGCACATTCATGGTTCCCGCGCAAGAGGAAGAAGTTCTCAGGATACTTTATTTTGAATGCAAGGAGGAGGCATATCGTCTCGATTGATTGCTTTCCTCGATCAACATAATCACCAAGGAATAGATAGTTGGCTTCAGGTGGTAACCCACCATACTCAAAGAGGCGAAGAAGGTCTGAATATTGGCCGTGAATGTCTCCTGATATTTTAAAGTTAAGAAATTAACATAAACAGAGATTCCTATTTACTAGAGAGCAGTACTTCTATATCAACTATCAAGAATTGGCTTTGTCTCAAAGAGCAGAAGCAATCACAAAATTTCAAAATAAGTTGATTTTGTATCTAACATGATAGATTTTTTAACTCATGGGGATTTTTGGGCCACCATATGTTTTATGTATAACATACAAATGTACATTTTTCCTTTTTCTTAGAGATGACCATAACTTTTGATAAGCAAGTTGCCTTCTATGGAGATTTTTCTGGTTCTTTTTCCCTTTCTTTTCTTTCTAATTTATCAACCTCAAAACAAAACCAAAAGAGAGGCAACTTATTACAAAACAATTACAAGTACGAGGAAGGGAGATAAGAGTACCACAAATTTTGATTGGGGCCTCAAGCTCAATAAGGTTTGGCTGTGAAAGAAAAACCTCCCTGGAATTGCATTAGAAATTATGAAACTTAAGTTAGCTACAAAATGAAAATAGGTTCCTTGGTATATACCAATGTCATCAGAAAACTTAATTTACATCTAAATAACGTCATGCCACCGTATTTCTCAGAAACATCATATACTAAAAACTAAAATGATCCGGGTACACGACGCAAACCAAACTAAAATGTAAGTCCACGGCAACTGACGGAACTGATTTTTTTCAAGAACCCAACAATATTACCAAACTTTATACCATATAATATGGAAAAGGAAAAATAATAATGCCACTAGCAGTCGCGAGCTGAACAGCATATGATTGAACCATTGAAAAAGCTAATATCAGAACTTATGCAATACATATTTCACAAAAATAAGAAACTAAAAGTGAATTAGCAGTATCCTAGTCCCCAGAGAAAACAATTCATGCAACGAGGTGTTGATCAATTGGAGCTGATTAGTGTCGGTACCGGAAGGAAGGAGCTCGGGACGGAAGGAAAAAAAGAAGTTGGAGAAGTTGGGATCGTGGGCAGAGAGAAATTAACTGACGGGCAGCCCGACATTAAGGGTTCTATCACTGACAAGGGGACCACCGTTTGAATAAGTTGCCCGTATGTCTTTGATTGGATGAGCCATTGCAATGGAGAGAAGAGTTGGAATAAAATGGAGAAGAAGCATTAGTTTGTTAGTCTGTTTAGGATTTTCTGATTTTCGTCAGAATATGCTGTCTCCTAGGTAGTTAATCAAAATTGTCTGCATTTGTGTAATTAATTGAATTTTATTTTTACTAGAGAGGATCTATATAAGAGAACGATGTGTAATTTCGATGTTATGTTGAATTTTAATGAAAAATTGGTACTCAGTTCTTGATGCCAGAACTGTTTCGTTTTCCTTTTTATCCAAATTAATCCAAATTAGTTCAAATTGATCTAGTTCTCAGCTCAATTGAGCTTCGTTATCATTCAATCTTCCATTGCGACGAGAATTATCGTTGCAATTCACCCGTTCCCCCAGCTGCAGGCTTCTGGTTAACTATGATGTAATTGTCTGTTGCCACCATCCACTTAACAATACTCTCATGACTCGTGAGAAACCATTAAAAATTCAAATTTATGCCGTTTAAACACTAGAAAAAAAAAACCACTATAACTTATTTGATTTCACAAGATAAAATATAAATCCAAGGATGAGAAGGGAAAGAGGGGTTTTGGTGGAATATATAAACTCACCTAGACGCAGCGCACAGCTGTTTTATCTCAGAGTCTGACAACTGTACTTGCTTCACTGCCCTTCCTTTCCTCGCCTCCAACAACCTCCTTATGATGTCGTCAAGCGCCGCCGTATCCATATTTCCACAGATTTTTACACTTCAGCCCTCGAATAAACACACTAAACCCAACTTATTTCTCTGTCTTGGAAGAAGAAAAGAAGAAGAAGAAGAAGAAGAAGAACAGAGAAGAAAGGAAAAAGGAGACTTTAGCGACTGAGAAAAGTTACATAAACCCTAGGTTACAGATATCAATTACCAAAGATCAAAGTCTACACTCCAGAGTCGCCCAGAAATAGGCATTTTATGATATGGTCCCTGTAATATTTTTTTGTTGTAAAACAGTTCTCCAGTCAGGGCGGATAGACAAATTTGGACAAATGTTCGGATTTGATTTAAAAAAAATAAAAAATTAGTGTTTTTTAGTTATTTTTAGTGAAAATATATTTTTAATAATATTTTACTGAATTTTAGAGAATTTGTGTCCGAACTTGATCTCAATCTCAATACTCGGATCTAGTTGTGTTCGAACTTAATTAAGCTCTGAATTTGCCCCGACCTCAAGTGGCAAATGTGCCACTTGTCGTACTTTTAAATTGGGTAAGCATCCGAACTTTTTTTTGTGGCAAGTTGCTTTCTCTGATGATATCAATGATAATGAACTTATTCATTCATATTATTTAACATATGTTCAATTTTTAGTACAAAATAATTTTATTATTTTTATAAGCTTATAGATAAAATTTTATGTTTTAAGGTCCATGAAAATTGAGTGGGCCTCAAATGCCTCTAATTTTTGTGCCTCTATCATGCCTTCAAGTTTGGACCATTTATCAAGAGGCAAAAAATGCAAAAGTGCGAATAAAGTGGAGTTGATGAGTGATTAAAATTTTGAAGGCGTGATGGAGGCACAAAAAAATAGAGGCACTTGAACCTTTCTCGTGAAAATTAACTTTGCAAAAATTATTAACAAATTCTTTAGAAGTTGACATTTAATTAAATTTTCATAAAATACAACATATTTGTCATTTCATTCATTGTTTTTATGACACATTTTAGTTTTTTCAAATATAGTTTATAAATATAAAATTGATGCAAATATTTTATTATAAAATATGAAACATTAGGAAGTAATAAGTTAATTAATTTTTAAATTGATATTCAAAGTTACATATTTTTATAGTTCATTAAAGTAATTAAACAAGACTAAAATTTGTCAAGAATATTTTGATATTGTGAATATTAATCTAAACAATGCTAAATAAAATATTGTAAATGATTAAAAATAGAGTAGATAGAAAATATGTTTTGTATTATGACTGTTTAATTAACTGTGATTATCTAAAATTATCATGAAACTTACAAACTAAAAATCCATTAAAAATAAATATTTTCCATATTAAACTATAAACGTACAAAATATCATGTTTAGTATTTAAACATAAAAATGATGGCACTCATTACTTATACCTAGTTTGTTAGTTCGAAGGTATTTGTCTAAATTAAATGTTAAGAATGTAATTGAATTATTTAATGGGCTTAAATATAAACGACGCCCATTTAAACATAAAAACTGAAGAATTAAAATTGGGGGAAATCGTAAAAGTACCATTCAAAAGCATCTCTTCTCTTATTTGTCATTCAAAAACTCATTTTGCTCCCACATTTATTACTTTTCATATATTTTTGTCAAAATAAAAAATAAATTTTAGAGAAAATCAGATATATTTTCCTTGAAACTTTTCTAATTGGATATTTATCCGTCAAAACTCAAAATTTGATTATTTATTCCTCAAAACATTTGAAACTTTAATATTTACCCATAAAAATATTTATCCTAATTGATTTAAATTAAAAATCAATTAATTTTATAATCTAACAAAAAATGCCCTTCCAGTATTTTCCCTATAATTCTCACTTCTCCCTAGAGTTGTGACAATATTCGGGCGAGTCGACACGTCCGTGGTTCGACTCGTGCCTGTACCGTGCCCGACCCGACCCGTTGACCATTGGGGACCCGACCCGTGGGAAAAAAAACCGTGGATCTAGGGCGGGTCGGATAGACCAATTTTTCCGAAATTTGTTCCAACCCGTGACCCGCCATACCCATGACCCGACTCGTGCCCGACCTGTGGCAGAAGCGACCCGTGACAGCTCCGTCATTTCATCGGTCAATTCCAAATCACTTTGTGTCATTTCGAATTCAAAAAATTCGAAAAAATTAAAATAAAATAAAAAATGTTGGCAGCAAAAATGACTAAAAAATTCTTATACATTTTTCGGATTTTTTTTTTTAAGTTGTGCCATTTTTTCCAACTTTTTCAATTCAAAAATTTAAAATTAAAAAAATTCGGCGGGGATCCGACCTGACCCGTGCCCGTCCGAATTTATCACGAGTCGGGTTGACACTTTCCATTTCGAACCCGTGCTTACCCGCCTCGTGATACCCGTGGATCCGTGATACCCGTGGATCCGTGAATTCGTCCGAATTGGATCCACGAATACCCGACTTGACCCGTGTGGAAACCCCTACTTCTCCCTTCTCACCATTTTGCTCGATCCTAGAGCGCCTCTTAAGTTTCTCTTTCTATCTACGATAGAAGACAAAAGGAACATGAATATGTTTCTAAAATCATTCTCACAGGTCATATTCTTTAGACATTTCCAATAGAAATCTCTCTCTCTCTCTCTCTCTCTCTCTCTCTCTCGCCATGAGGACGCAACTCAATACCTTACCAACTTTAAGGGTATTTGTAGCACCATCAAGGTCGGTACCATATCAGATGAAGACTTGAAGCGGATGACATTTACCTTCTTTTTTGCCGACAAAGCAAAGAGCTAGATTCGAGGGCAAATATTGAAAAACATGGACACATGGTCCAAGATCGCCAATGCATTCCTCAACAAATTCTTCCTGCTATCGAAAACCAATAGCATCTGACACCAAATACATAACTTCCGACAACGGGCCGATGAATCAATGTCCGAGGCGTGGGATCGGTTCAACGAATTGCAGCGGAGTTTCCCTGAAAAGTGGTTCAACCCCTAAGTACTGCAAATGAACGATTGTATACTTGCAGCATAAGTTTAGGATTAAGATTATATTAAAACAACACATTAGTCTGATAAATACTGTAAGTTCCTCGATTGCCTTAATGCAAATATATCTGATGCATCTAAGGTCATTCCACCTAAAGCATTCAAGACATCAAGCCCCACTGATAGAGGGTTTCAATTTCCTCGCAAAAAAACTAACATAAGATCTCGCATTTGTATAGTTGTAAATCTTTTGTTTTTAAGATAGCAAATGTATCTTTTTAAGTTATGTCCTTGTTTGAAACCCTGTAAAATTTGCTATCCAAAGGAACTCAGAAGTTCAGCTACCAAAGCCGATGCTAGTTATATAGTTATAGTTGGTTTGGTCTTGGTTGTTGAACTTTTGGGTTCCTTTAAGGAAATCTGTTAACTTAGCAATTGCTGAACTATATATTTTGTGCTAGTTATAACTCTTTTAATCTTTTTTCTAATTAGATATTTTATTTTCATTTTTTTCTTTATTGTGATCATAGATTGTAATGATACATCTTATATATAATATATATTTGTTGTGCTATCAATTTTTCTAAATTTTTTAATAATTTTTGTGACAAATTAAAATATTGACTAGCAAAATTGTGACTAGCCATCATTTATAAACATTAAAAAAATATAAAGACCTAAGGCAACGGTTATTTATTAAATAATCGCTATCTTATGAGTTTTATGAAACTAATTTACTAATAATTGTTGTCTTAGGAACTCTATGACTACGGTTATTTAGTAATAAATTTTATCTTATTCTAAATATTACATTACTTATTTCTCTCCGGCAACACTCATTTGTCAACGGTTCATTATACCATTCATCAACTCCTTCGACACCAACGATTGCATCTTTGAACAATGTGATTTTTAACCATTGACAGATCTATTTTATGTGGTAGTGTTATAAGAATGAAAAATTAGAAAAATAAAAAGAATTGTTGCTAAAAGATAAAAGAAAAAATTAGCTTAATGGGCTAGTAAGAATATTGTTTAGTATATTAATTCACCAATATCAGCTGGAAACAGACAATGAGAAAAAGGAATTGAACAATCGAGATATAGACACATTTTTCGGTACTTACAATGGGGACTTCTAATTTTTAATATAACATGGGTATTGTGAAGTTTTATTTTTGTACTCATAATTACTTTTCTTTTTTAATAAAATTAATTATCAGCAATTTGCCTGCCACTTCAAAAGAAAAAATATATATATATATAGTAAGGCTAATGTGAAAATGTTTGCACTTCGACCGAAGTGCAAAAGTTTCACATTAGCCAACTTTTTGTGGTCAAAATTTAAATTTAAGTTGCTCAATAAATTCTTCATATCAAAGTCTTGTAGAAAATCAAATTTCGTGATTTTTAGAGCTTTCTAGCTATATTTTAAATAATTTTTAAAAAACAGTCCAGTTTAATATTAAAAAAACATGACCTTTTCAGGACTGGGAGTTTTTGACATCTTCCCGTATTATTAACTGTATATTACTGTTCCTCTTAAATACTTTGGGGTTTTATTGTTGTATCGCCCTTTTGGTTAGATTTATTTATCTAAATGGTAAAATGGTTAATTAATACATATTTAGGTGTAGTAATTTTAAGTAATATCTCTAAGTGTGAATTGGTCAAAATCCTGAATCAGATATAAACTCAAAGGTTGGACCTTAATCCACACTGAGTATTTTTTATAAATTACTCATGTTCCAGGTGGTTGTGGGGTCCAGGTAAGGAGCAGGAGTCTTTTGATGTCCAGAGGAGAGCGTTAGGATGGAGTCCCCGGCGTCTTCCGTTTTGTTGATCATTTAGTTTAATTTTCTTTTACTTTCTTTTGTTAGGATTAGTTTGTAGTAGGTTAGCGAGGATCGGTTCCACGTCCGTGATAGGATCATCCTCTTCTGTATGTATTTTTACTTTCTTTAACTTTCATTGTGTAACTTTGTATACCGACGCTGCAAATATATATATATACATATATATGACTTGTTGGATGTTCATGTACTGTGTTCAATGTGAGTGCTTTTCCTTAAATTAAGTATAATAAATTAACTTTATCTGAATTCTTTAATAATAAATTAAGCCTTTCATGTACTTGTAATGAAGTACACGTGGCAGGATTAACATCCCTAAGCTAGTTATTATTTCTGGAGTGTGACAATAATAATTCAAATAACATTCATAATAGTTCAAATAATATGCATAGTAACAATTAGATGCACAATAATAAAAATAGTGTGCATAAAAAACAACAACAATGTGCATATTAACATAAACAATGCACATAATAACTACAACATTGTGCAAATTGAATGCAATTGAATTCGTCTATTGAATCCAGACGAGCATTTTCTGTCGAGCGTTTTCAGTTGAGCGTTCAGTCAATTAGTTGCATAATAACAAAAACAATATGCATAATAACTACAACAATATGCAAAATGAACCGAACTGGAGGCGTCCAGCAGTATCGATGACCGTATCGATTGCCGTATCGTCAAAACATTTTCCTTTTCTAAATATAAAACTTTTCGAAAATTAAGAGTTATCATGATTTGTTAAATACAATATTTTTTTCAAATTAATAGTTGTCATGTCTATTTACAGAAATTGGTCTCCAAATATAAAATGTTATGCTTCTTAATCTTATGTTCTTTGATTCTTCTTTTCAATTACTTTCTTCATCTAAATAAAAAATTTGGAACTGATCATGATGGTTTGCTAAATATAATATTTTTTTTTCCAAAATATGAGTTGCCATAGTTTTCTAAATAGAAAACTTTTCCAAAATTAAGAGTTATCATGATTTGCTAAATACAATATTTTTCCCCAAATAAGAGTTGGAATGTCTATTTAAAGAAATTGGTCTCCAAATATAAAATATTATGCTTCTTAATATCATGTTCTTTCATTTTTGCTTCTTGTCTTTTCATTAATTTCTCCATCTAAATAACAAATTTGGAACTGATCATGATGGTTTGCTAAATATAATAATTTTTCCAAAATAAGAGTTGTCATAATTTTCTAAATGCAAAACTTTTCCAAAATTAAGAGTTATCATGAATTGCTAAATACAACGTCTTTCCAAAATAAGAGTTGTTATGTATAATTATAGAAATTGGTCTCCAAATATAAAATATTATGCTTCTTTATCTTATATTCTTTTATTTTTGCTTCTTCTATTTTCAATTACTTTCTTCATATAAATAACAAAGAGATATCTTAGAGAAATATTATGCTTCCTAATCTTATATTCTTTCATTTTAGCTTTTTGTCTATTCAATTACTTTCTCCATCTAAATAACAAATTTGGAACTGATCATGATGGTTTGCTAAATATATATATTTTTTTCAATTGTCATAGTTTTCTAAATACAATTTTTTTTCTTCCAAAATTAAGAGTTTGCTAAATACAACATTTTTCCAAAATAAGAGTTGTCATGTCTATTTAAAGAAATTGGTCTCCAAATATAAAATAATATGCTTCTTAATCTTATATTCTTTCATTTTTGCTTCTCTTTTCAATTACTTTCTCCATCTAAATAACAAAGAGATATCTTAGAGAAATAAATAAAGAGAATTCTTGTCTGGCAACCCAAAAGTCTTGAGAGACTTTCCCACAAGTGATGTTAAAACAAGAGAGAATTCTTACAATGGAAGAATTAACCATAGCAACTTCAATGGATGAAGGTATGATTACTTTGTAAAAAAAATTGTGTTTAACATTTAACATTGTGGTTTAACTAGTCTAAATTATTAATAAAACAAGGATAAAAAATGAGATTGAAGTTTTACGATTGAAATCTCTATGTTGGTTCAGAGTTAATACAAATCCAAGAAAAAATGATTAATCAAATTCCTATTGCCCTTATTTAATCAGACAAGGTAAAGCAAATTAATAATAATCACATTAATTGGCAAAAGATACAATTCATTATTGTCTTTTTTGCAATTAATTAATAAAACACAATACAATTTTGTCTATTTTATCGCATTGTGTTGGCATTTCACTAGAACTTAGAAATGTGTTAATGCTATGAGTTATTTTTTTCTTGAAAATCACTGAGAATTGGGGAATATTTAATGGGTGTAGGAATATATATACATTAGAATTGTTAAAAACTAGTTGGTTGGTTGTTTTGGAAAAAGTATTATTTATGTAATATTTTACTATATCTAGTTGAGATTTAGATTTTTGGAAGCAAATAAAAATGACTCTTCCACTACTGCAAATTTGTAACTACAATTGTTTTCCAAAATTTGAAAAAGAATATCTATTACAATGAAGTTAAATGTTATATAATTTGGAAAATGTTTTGAATAATTGACGAAAAGTTGGCTAACTTTTTTTTTTTGCAGTATAATGTATCCTTTTTCCCTTGAAACGGAATGAACTTTGTACATGGAAACAATTAATCGTGCATGGATTTTAAAGCAAAATATATTCAACACCGTGATAAAAGAATTTAAATAACTTTTCATAAAATATAGTTAGCTAACCCTCAAGAATTTCGTATTCAACAAATTTTGAGCATACATTTTTTAGCTACTTATATTTCAACCGAAATACGAGCATTTGTTATCCTAGTTTATTTTTTGGATAATATTCCGTAGATATTAATATTGATACTGACTATTGATACCGATGTTATTATGCATATTTAATTGAGTTACTATGTACATTATTTGAGTTATTATGCATGTTATTTCATGTTAGTTTTGTATTGAAAAATTTATTATGCATGTTAACAAAATAACATGCATAATAACTCAAATAACATGCATAACTATTTCAGTGCAAAAAATAACATGCATACCTATTTCAGTACAAAAAATAACATACATATCTATTTCAGTACAAAAAATAACATACATAATAACTCAAATAATATTCATGATAACTCAACTAAATGTGCATAATAACATCGATATCGATAGTCAGTATCAATATTGATATCTACCTATAAACTCTCTTTTTTAATTTAAAAATATGTACTTTTTAAGTAAAAAGTGGCATAGCACGAATCACGAGATGTCTCATCTCTTCACGGAGAAATATGTGCAAATTGTGGAAAATACATTTATTTAGAAAATAATAAATGTTGAAACTAATAATCTATTATAAGAAAAAAAGAGAAAAACAACATAAATAAATATGATAACTTCCTTATTTGAATATGTTGGTGCATTTCAAAACTAACGAGTAAATATGAATTTCGTTAAATGAACTATGATCACTTGACAGTTGACACCGTAGAGTCTACAGTATCAATGTCTTGAACAATGATATATTGTAGATTTATGTATGTAGCATGTCGATGAAATTTCATTATGCATTATTGTATCAAGTGATTCAAAGTTTTCAACGGTCCGAAATTAACGATTTTTTGATGTGTCATCAAACAAATAATATTTTTTTGAGCAAACAAACAAATAATATTTAAATTGTATAAAATTCAGTTGGTAAAACTATTTATAAATAGTAAAGAAAACGCCTTAATATTAACGTTAACACTGCATTACTCTTAATTTTATTGTATAAAGTAATTTTGGTAAGGCAAAAAAATAAATACATGCTAGTAACGAACAGACTAAAAGAACAACAAAAAAACACTTTTTTTTTTTTTTTTCAATAAAAGGCGTAGAGAAAACAACAAACTAATAGACCCATTGACTCATTGAGCATTCTTTTAAGTTTTTTATTTAAACTAGAAATTGCATCGCGGCGTACCGTCGCTTCTTGACATTTTTTAAGAAGAAATATTTCGTATTAAAAAACTAAACTGTATAATTATACTAACTTCAATCTTTTTGTTAAATAATATTATTTCACTGAAATTAGAGATATAATAATAAATATCATTCATTTGTCTTAATTTTTTTTTTGAAAACATGATGTATGAAATGAGGAAGGTGTGAACATTAATGATGTGAATTTAATGTTATTAATGATTTATACTGAAATTAATGACGTAAAATTAAAGATGTGTCTCATTAATGACGTGTCGTGTGTCCGATATATAACCTGAACATACGTACAATGCAAGTTGAATAGCAAAATAAAGTATCAAAATGTCAGAAAAATTGAACACGCCGACACTTAACAAGCTTTATATATTTATTTAAAAGAAAGTATATCTAACCTATCAAAAATTGATTGTTGTTATCTACTTATCTTCCGTTGATTAACGGAACCTTTTTCGAGTTTAGCAATCAAAGACCTTCGATTCCGATTTTGCCCCTCATTTCACACACTACCACCATCGTCTCCTAATACGGTTAGAGAACTCGCTCGAAGGAGGAACGAGAGAAAGAGAAAGAGAGGAGAGAGAGAAGAGGGGGCAAGTCGCATGTCGACAACCACATCGCAGTTGCCTCCGCCAAATTCGGCAACCTCCACGTCACAGTCGGGGACAGCGGTGGCGACGAACGGGATACGGCTGACGGCGGTGGCAGAGAAACTCGCAACCCATTTCCATGGCACTGTCACTCTCTCCACGACCGAGTTATACCAACTCTGCTATGCTCTCGCTAGGTATTCTCTCTTACCTTCTTCTCTTCTCATGTTACAACATTTGTTTTTCCCTTTTGGTCTCTTGTCCACACTTGTTGTAATAGTAATATTCTGATCAAAATTATCTTACCCCCTTTGATCTTACAAAGTTAGCTCCATAATTCGTTACTTTTCCTATTTTTCACATGCACTACCCCCACCCCATTGGTGCCTTTTTCATTTCTGCACATATTATTATCTAAAAGATAATATTTGGGTATCATACATACATTATTATAATTCGATGCCTTATAGTTAACTTCAATTGAGGGCGCATACACTGAATTTTCAGTTTTTTTTTATCTTTCTTAATCTTTTGACAAGTCCTTTTCTGAACAAAATATTCCTAAAATGCCCTTCTGAAGAGATGAAGGTGATACTCCCAGAGCTTTTCCCTTAAACCCAACTGAACTCATATTCCACTCAAAGGGACAATTGAAACCTACCTTTGAGGGAGAAAGAGAGCCTAAGAGAGACAAAATGTTGTTTATGGGGCATATAAACCAAGGATTTCAGAGCATACTGAGCTTAGTGCTAGCAACATTTTTCGCTCCCATCAGAATTTACTATATGTTGTTTAAGTGGCTACTTTTTATGGCAGTTATAAATTAAAGTTATCATATTAAGCCTACTGTAGTCCCCTGGTCGGGATGATGATTATTCACCTTTATTTTCTGCAAATTAATTGTGTAAATTGTTATATGCCACAAAAAATAGGGGTTTATTTATTTATTTTTTTCACATGGATGGGGCTTTGGTATTACATACAGACTGCAGGCCCAGTTATGCTTCGCCTTTCTCATTTTCTGATCCTCATCGTTCTGACTCGAATCCCTTTTTTTTGACAAAAGATGATAACATTACTTAAGATACTTACCACTTATTGTTAGAATTCCAGGTTGCCATATTGGCAATGTAAGTCCTATACTTGTCTGTTCCAACTTCATGTTGGTATGTATGAATTTCATTAATTAGACAGTAGGTAATGCTGGTATGTATACATGCCTTCTACGTACCAACTTCTTTGCTGTAGCAGTATGCAATGGTTATATTATTTTATCATTATTAATTCAGTTGACGCATTGATTCACTATTTTGGTTCTATCGTTGAGAGAGGCTCAGTTAATTCATACCTTTTAAATGAACTTCTATGAATGTGTAGTCTTCAATTTAATGATATAAAAATGAGTTTCTGGTTCAAATCTCATTAAATGGGCATGAAATCAAAACAGGAAATTAATATAAGGCAATTTCGAAAGAATGTGATTTTTGGGTGGTTAATGTGAAATCATGAATAATAAGTGGTATTTTGCATAAGGGTGTATAGGAAAGATCCAAATAATAAATTCATCTAATATTTGACACTTTACTCCGGCAGCATCTACGGTTTCTCTTTATGGTCGTAATCCTTTGTTATCTAGAGAAAATTTGCGCCCTCCCTTTGTTATCTACGGATTCTCTAGTTATTGCTTTCCTAATTGAATAATCAAAGATACTAACAAATCTATCTAGGATACTAATTAGATCTAATCATATCTAACCATATTTCATAGATACTAATCATATCTTCTAAAGATACTAAATATATTTCAACAGTAATCCTTTGTTATCTAGCGAAAACTTCCCCTTCCCTAATTCCCATTCTTTTACGAAAACTATCACTGGCCACCTGATTCCCAAATGTCCTTTGTGATCTATATCCCCATCTTAACCTAAGCTTAACTCCCTTACTCCAAAATCCTAATTCATTTTTCAATCTTCCTCCAAAAATTGCGAAATGAATTTTCTTAATGGGATAAATACGTCACACATTTCATCGCTGGAGATCAAGAGGGATAGATTAGTGTGTCTTCTCGATCGATCTATTTACAATAATATGTCAGAGATCATAGATCTTTGCCATACCTTGGCTCGGTATTTTCTTACTTTTTGTTTGTCTATTAAATCTATTTTCTTTATCATATTTCTATCCTTGTGAAGTTCCAAAATTGCGAAATTCCTCTAGGATTTGTAGCATGTCCAGCCGTCCAGGAACGTAAAAGAGAAATTAAGCTGAAAATGACTAGATTTTCTTTATACTACATTTCATTGATTAGTTGTACCAGAAATGTTTCTTTTGACGGTTCTGATTTGCCATATTATTAAGATTTTTATTTGTGCTATAATTCTGGCATGTGAGCTTTGAATAGACTTTTGTTCTGCAAATTAATAGTGAGATGGCGAAGATTTTCTTTTCTCTGATCTTGATTTCTGTTTTTTTTCAGGGGAATTGATTATGCTCTGTCTAGCAACGATGTTCCTCGAGTCGCACATTCCATTCCAGTACTAATAAGAAAGGCAGGTCAAATTTTGGTAAATTTTGCAAAAATGTTAGAAGCATTTTTTGTGTGAAGAAATTAGTCTAACAAAGTGACAGTTTAACTGGGTAGTTTCCAATCAAATTACTCATCGGTAATTGCCTACTACTTCAAAAAGAAGACAGTTAAACCAGTAATATTTGAATAAGTTTTCCACTTGTGGTGTTATGATTGACTTTTGAATCAATTCTTTTTTTTTTGTTTCTCATATTGATTTTCTTGTTTTCAATACGTTTTGTAAATAGGCATTTCAGCATAGGAATGAACCAGCACTTCATTCAGCCCTGATGGTTTTGGTAATTTCTGCTAAGGTACTCTCTCTCTCTCTCTCTCTTTTTCTCTGGATTACTTTACTAGTTAATGACTATCAATACTGGTTTTCTCTAGTTGCAGCATAACCAGGCCTTAAGGACACACTGGAATAAATTGGAATAACTAAATAATAATGTCTATACCAAAGGAAACTTCTTATTTCTAGATACTTACTAGACACAAAAGAAAATATATGTTGAGGCATCACTGATGTAATACCCTTTATATAGTATTTCAATAACAATTTTTTGTAAATATCATGTATTTTTGCATTGAAGTACATTTTACTACTTGCAGAATGCTTGTAACAGTAATTGGTTTCAAGAGGATGACAGAAAAGAGATCCTAGCTATGGCAAATGAGGTGACTGAACTTCTCTTAATTTTATCATTTCTAAAGTTTTTTTTTAATGTTTTTTTGGCCTGTATAGCAGTGTTTCTAATTATTAACTTTTTGGTACATAGCTCTCAAGCAGCTTCTGCATATCATTAGGTCCAGATCCTGATGCCATAGATGCTATTGCTGCTATTAATGAAATAGCTCCTCGGTATGCACTAATGGCTCTCTTTTATTGGATGTTATGAATGGGTTTAGTTTTAATAGGTCTTAAAAATTTCCTTGTCATTAGAGGTGCGTTTAACAATATATCCTTTACACTGATATGTTATCAGTTCAATTGGTACTGGATCTTGCTAATAGTATTGTATTGATGCAGTTTGATATATTATAATTCTTTTGGGTCTTTTATTTTTGTTGGGGTCTGATGGCTAAAAATAAATCAAGCATTATTTAGGGTGCTTTAGGCTACAGCGTGAAGCTTTGATCGACCCTGGTTTCCTGCACAAGCTTTTTGACATATTCCATGGATTAAGGAATTAACCTATATCTTTGATTGTTGTTTCTTTGTAGGTTCTACCCTCAAATTAAACTGACTAAATTAATCATCTCCTTTGAAGCCAAGGTTTGTTAAGCTTCCATAAATTAGCATTTCAGTGGTGCTACAAGTTTGACCTGTTATTGATTCAATTCTGTCATTAGTGTAAATTCTGTTTGTTTATGGTATTTATTTTTACTTGCAGCCTGGTTATGATATTCTCATGTCAGATTTTTTCATTCAGAGAAATATGCCTGCAAACGAGAAGATTGTAAGTTAACTAATCTTTGTTTTAACTACTCTTGGTGCACCAAATTAGGATCTAGATGTCTTATGCATACCTTCGAAGGAGTTACATAGCTTACTAATTGATATAGACTGTAGCTCTGAATTCTTAGTTCAATTGCTGTGTAGAGGCTATATGTGATTCAGAGAGGCAGTTTTGAGACGTCTTCTTGCATAGCTCAGCCCCCGTTAGTAAGGTACATTATATATCGTACTTCCTCTACTTATAAGGCGGGTGGGGAGTGTTGTACCATTTGTTGAACAGTTATTGGCTTTTGCAAAATTTAATCTTAGTATATGTGCAGTGATCCTGACATTTTCTTCTTTGTTAAAAAAAATATTGTTTTAGCTTTTTAGTTAATGGCAAGGGTGTCGAAAGGAGAAACAATGTAGCAATGGTTAGTATGCTCCTTGTAAACCATTCTGTTTTTTCAACATCCAAAGCACAGTATTGTCCATGTATTAGTTGTTTCTTCAACTTGGATTATGTAATAAACAGGAAACGGGGCCTCAAGTGCCAACTGATATTACCAAGATGCTGAAGTATGGTACCAACATTATTCAAGCTGCAGGATATTTTGGCAGTATGATATTTCTTTTCCTCCAATTGCTCAACTTTCGAGTTATTTAAATTTCTTAGCCATTCAGCCTTTTTCTGAATTGAGTTTTTTTAAACTTCAAATTATTTAGGCAATTACATAGTGGCGGTGGCTTTTACATCAAAATTTAGTATGACCAACCCAATTCTTGAAGATTACACCGAACCGAGTGCTGAGATCGAATCTGGTAAGGCATCAAGGGCAGAAAGCTCAGTTGTTTATCAATGACTTTTGTTAATATTTGTGAGCCGTTATGAGATTCTCTGCACCTCCCTTCTGTTTATCACTGTACCACTTCTTTAAAACCTTTTATATTTACAACATTATAGCCCTAAATGAACACTATGGCAGTCACAGTCCAGTTGATAGCCCTTAATCAATGTGCTATGGCAGATGCAGTACAGTTTATAGCCCTTAATGCACTATGGCAGACAACAACTAACTCATAAATATACTGAACAAGACACATAATCATCAAAAAGCAAATTATAAAACCAAAGGAATGACATCTGAGTTTCAGCATACTTCATAATCATAACTGATCTCTTTCAATTGTACCTTCTCAACCAAGATTGATAAAGAAGAATCAGAATTTCTGGCTGCAGTAATAGAACCATCATCATTGTTCTTAGGTACCAATCCTAAAAAGATCTAACACAATGTAAAGTCACTGCACATCAAATTTTAGAGCCTTAGATACAGACTTCTACCAGTACAGTATGCAAGCATGGCTGTAGCTCTCCTTCCTACTTCCAGTTGTAGTCATCAATGCATCCTCTACCTCCTCCTCAGAAGTATCCCCATTGTTTGGAATGATCTTTGTAATAAGCTGCATCAAATCCTATCCTAAACCAACCATCCAAAAATCTCATTAGGGAATTAGTCATTTCTTGCAGGGATTTTCTATTTTGGAGCTTTGTGAACAATATATATACATTGTTTAATTCAATTTTACTGGGTAAACACTTGAAATTCAACAATTAAATTTAATTTTAACAGAAAAGTGTCATTTTCTTTCCTTTTGTCAGATTCAGAGATAATTGAGGGACCATCTACTGTTTCTCTGAATTGCCCCATAAGGTATTGAGATGATAACATTATCACATTAGCATTAATCTTTCTCATTGCTTTCTTTATTGAATAAAGCTGGGTATTTATTTTGCAGTTTTGGTGGAATCAAGACTCCTGTAAAGGGATATCAATGCAGGCACCCTCAAGTTCTGTAATTTCGGCCTATCCTTCTATTGTCATCAAATACATAGTTGGGGAATAAGAACTGCACACCATGCTTCTGTGACATAGATGAATTAAATTCTGTAGGAGAAAAAAAAAACTACAAGTGAATTACCATCAGTTTTCTTTCATATACCTGTCAAATCTGGAAATAGTACCTGATGAGCATGTATTCAGGTCTGGTAGTCCTAGGCTTGAACGTGGCCAACTAAAGAATGATGATATTTTTGTTTTTGTTTTTGCTGTAACTGTTGTTAAGCATGAGGTCCTAAGAGGTAGTGTTAACTCTTGATTAGTTGAATATTAAATTATTAAATAAATTAATGAATGCAGTGCTTTGATTATGACAACTACATGGAAATGAACTTGAGGAAGCCTATTTGGCGCTGCCCCCATTGTAATAGACCTGCTTGTGCTCTCGACATCCGACTCGACCAAAAGATGGTCAAGGCATGTACTATCTCCTTGTCATCTTGTTTTTTATTGACTTCTCTGTTCTCTGGCATTTCTCACATACATGCGGCATGAACTATGTTAGATAAACTCATGCTGATTGTTCAGGGAATTTTTAGTTCCTGAATATACCAGTTTTGCTGTGCTCCCTGATTTGAGGTGATATAGTTTGTGTAATTATCATTAGTTGTTTTTCAGTTGTTTTTTGAGCTTGGTTTGAACTTGAATTAACACTTCACTTGATCAGGGAAGGCTACGAGCTCCTTTTTATATTAAAAAAACTTGAATTAACATAATGGCAGTGGGATTAGTCTCTGTATTTTAATCAAATGCTGGAGCTTTTCACTAGTTTTACCGTGTCAGATTTATTTCATCATTTCCTATTGGTGTCTGGCTTAATTGTGGCTAACACTTTTCTATATATTGATAAACTGATAAAACTTATATTTCTTTCCAGAT